>APFE030907107.1:23703-93976 GCA_000404065.3 Pinus taeda | reverse complement strand
AAGGTGGAAGGGTTGGAACACTTCCACGTGTTCTACATATTCCTGCATTGGCTAGAAATCGAATTTCCATAAGAAAGCTGGATGATGCAGGTGTAAAAATAGTGTCCGAGAAGGATACCTACAAGATGGTTCAGGGATCACTAGTATTGATGTAGGGAGTTCAGATTGCAACTCTGTACAAGGTACAAGGTAGCATTGACAACTTATAATGATTTAAGTTCCTCATCTAGGAGGAAAAACAATAAGGTAACTCATGATAACCCTCCGCTTAGCATTGTTTTATGCAACATAGCATTTCATCAATTCTTCATGCAATATTTATATACCATAACCATGCTTATTTAAACAAACTCTATCATCATAAGTTTTAAGTCACTTGCTCATTATGGCACATAGTTTAAGCATGTAATAATGACTTAGTTGTAAGGTTTTCCACATGACCGTAAGGATTAATATTCTTAAGTTTCCTTATCCAACCCAACTCTTGAACATAATCCTAACTTATCCATGCATACTTTTCCTATTTATCATTGGCACATAACATCCCATGCATATATGCTAAAAAATAAAACCTTTAACATAGTTCAAGCAACTCAAATCCCATACATGGATGAAGAAGTCAAATTTGTACATGCTATTCATATATTTAGGCATCACTTTTCAAAATTAATTTACTTTTGATAACCTATATAATAATAAAAAAAATAAATTCCTCATGTATGACAAACTTGCATAAAAATACTTATTAGCATGTTAACTCATATTCCACTACTACCGCCACTTGCACGGTACAACACCCGTCTCATGGAGTACAATTCTATGCTTGACTTAATCATATAAACTTGTGCAAGTTAGGTTATTAACACAAGGCATGATAAGAGAACCATCAAATGGAGTTAATGAACATTAGTTTATACCAAATTCTCCTACTCAATTCAACTAATCTAAACGATTATCAATGATACACCTCTCAAGGTTGAGAGGAAAATGAAGGATCAAGGTTTGCATCAAGGTGGTCCCTTTGTACCTATTCCATGATTATCAAGGTTTGCATCTATTATGGTGTTGAAGCCCCGAAAATCGGGTCGACAACAAGGGGGATACCCACCCGGTCCGGACCTTGGTTGGCAGCTCCTTATCCGTTTGGTATAGCGGATCCGACTGGGGATAACAGGACCAGTTTCCCGATCTGGGGGTGTGTTTGTGTAGAGTTGAATAATGCTGATCTAAGAGTATTTTAAAGCTAATCTAATTCAGATTCTTTAACTTACTCTATGCTCTTGTAATCTAGTGAGAAACAACACATCTGATCTATTCTAACCCGGGATGTATATCTTCTATTATGCGATTTAAAGAGATTTCGAACAATAACTGGTAATAAAGATCATTTAGCTATTGTAAGAATATAAATCATTCAAGATAAACCACTTTGCATAAGAAGTTAGGCAAAATAGTTGTGAATAACATATCGCATAATAAGTTATTCATATGTCAGACATAAATAAATGATTCCACCGTACAGAAGTGCCAAATGGTAACTCATACATTCATGTAATAACATATAAACAACTGAAAACTATAAATCACTTTAAGAATATAAGCAGAAATGGCCAAGAGATAAAAAGTACCATTTATGACTAATCCTACTCATAAACTTCAAGCAAAAACGATTTATCTCTACTTGTTCTAACATCTACTAAGAGTACAAAAGTGCAACATCAGTAGCAGACATCAAATGCAAACATTAATAAATCTCGATCCATCCATTCATCAAAACCTCCTCTGAGGGTGCAGAAGTGCATGTTCTGAGGATAAGTTTTTGACAAATCTCTGGACCCTTCTCTAAATGCATGAGAAGGGTTAAAATACTACTTCCTAATTCTAATAATAGTGTTTTTACAAAATATTAGGATACGGTTCTCAAATGACCATCCTTTTTCTATTCTAAATAAAAAGAAACAACATTTTACTAAAAATAAGCTACTTCTGAATTTGGTCCTTAAAACTGCAAGTGTTCATCATGGATTTGAGAAGAGTCGGTTGGCCGACTTCTGCGCTAAGTTGGGCTGCGAAAACGGAATCTATGAGAGCTAGCACTACTTTCTCGGCTGAGTTTATGATGCATTTCACAGTCATCCATTGACTGTGTGGCTTGACTAAGTATGCCCAATAGCACTCCCAATTCAACCTGTTCAATGCCTGGATCGCTTTTCCCTTTTCCTGCACCTTCTGTTTCCATTCTGCCTCCATTCGTGACTTGTTTGGTAGGTATCCCAGGGTGGTTTCTATGATTAAGTTGGCTCTGTATAAATTTTCATTTACACAGTCGATAAGAACGCTCGCTTGTGTCGCCGCTGTCTCTGCTGCCTGTTCTGCCTGCCTGATTTGATCGTCCCATTTGTTAAAGAGCAACTCCTTATGGCTTTCATTTATTCTGGGTGCATTTTCTCTCTTCCCTTCCTCTCCATCTTGCCAAGCTAGATACTCTGTCATTCATCTATCAACCTGGACGTAGTCACTTCGCAAGTCTGTCACTTGATTGGTGAGTTTATCGCTTAGCTCGCAATAGTGACTCCACTACGATATTTTACGTCCCAACTCTTCCTATTGCTGCAGAAGTTACTCATTTAAGCCAGTAGACTTTGAAACAAATTCGGCAAGCTTGGGCTCATCCTTGTGTATTTCTTGTAAAGCTTGCAGCTGCTTTTCTTTTTCGTCTAGGCTTCTTCGATAGCTTATCTGCATCTGCTGAAAGTCCTCTTGTAGTTTCTCGAGTTGTCTGGACGCTTCGATACTAGCATTGGCTTGTTGTAGCTGTTGTTGTAGTAGCTGTATTTGGTTTTCTTGTTCCCTCAACAGTTGTTGAACTTCCGACGCCTTGTCGATAGTCGCAGAAGCGTATGCTCCTGCGATCTGAGACAACTTCGTGAGATTTTCTGTCGGGTCGTTGTTAGGGTCTTTCCATAAAACGTCTAAATGTTCAGCATCCTGTGACAGCGTATTCTCCAGCTTTCTCTTCTTTCTTTGTCTCCTCACCACTGCTTTATGTTGGGGACTATAGAATACATCCAGTTGGGGAATTTCCTCTACACTAAGTAGGAGCTCAGAAGGCGGAGCGATATGACTGTGCTCCATTTCTGAGACACTACCGACCATGGTTGAAACCATTTCCTGTGTTACCTGCGCATCACTAACAGGTGTTCTTGGGACCTGCCCTTCAAGGCTGATTAGCTCATTGAAGTTTTACCATTCTTTGTCGAGCTCTGTTGTGACGAGTGGCGATTTGATGACGGGAGGAGGGACATCTCTTGGTGGGGAGGCGATAACTTACTGTTGCGACATTGCACTTGACTGAGCTGTATCTTTTGTTGTTTCTTCGGCTTTTCCTTGGTCGCTTGCAGACTTTTTAGAATGTTCAGACGTTCATTGGGCAGCGTCAGATTTGGATTTGGAAGTACTGGAGTTTCCGCTGAGGCTGAGACTGGGAGTAGGCTCTCTGGCGAGCAGTCGCAGCTTTTCTAGGGGAACACTGGCTAGCCTTCTTTCTCTGAATAGCAAAAATCTGTGGAGTCATCTGGGGATAACCTCGACTGAGCTTCTCGCAAAACTTCCTAGAATGAACTTTTAATTTGAAACAAATCATCGAATAAATATTTCTTTCCAACGAACACTTTTATTTTGACACTTATAGTGAAATCATGGGCAACATTATTTAGGTCAAAAGGCCGAGCGGGGAATTTAAATAACTGTAGAGACGTCACATTCTCTACTTCGGCAAAAGCGTGTGCTACATCGAACAATGAGAAGGCCCCACAAGCTATAGGAAACTGAGGCCATATGGCCTTCTTCTTGTCTTTAAGCTCTT
This sequence comes from Pinus taeda, assembly GCA_000404065.3. Lineage (NCBI taxonomy): Eukaryota > Viridiplantae > Streptophyta > Pinopsida > Pinales > Pinaceae > Pinus > Pinus taeda. The sequence goes on along the minus strand of APFE030907107.1, from coordinate 90,111 downwards.
TGGTCAGGCCACCTTCTAAGCAAGTCTGATAGGAAATTTCCCGAGCCAAAAGTTTGTCGGGGACATATAGAGGTAGGACATGTGGAGGCACGGTGCTCCCAAACACTTTAATATAAGTGAACCATTCTTCCCTGAACCATCTTGCGATGGGGATGATGTCTATTTGCGCTTCGGGTGAGCACCTCGAGGGTTCTTCACGATACATCATCCTATATAGCAGTAATATGAGCCTGTGGCAAATCTGATAGAAGTGAGGGGCAAACTAGGAATCCCATAATACTTTGTGATAAACATGAATAGGTGACGGGTCCTGGGTAGTCCATTTCCAACCCATAGTTGGGAATTTAGATACATAGCAAATAGAATCCATAATATAAGCAGATAGATAAAAAGGAGGATAGACCCTTTGAGACAAGGATCTCTTAGACCGGTAATTCATAACAACAGTGTATAGATTATCAGAAAATATCTTGGCCCAATCCACAAGATTGGCATTTGTGGCAGCGTCTATGAGTGGTAGCCATTCAGACGAAAATTTATTTATGTCTGGCATCCCAAACAGCCTGCAAAGCATGGCCGCAGCAAAACAATATGGAGAGGTGAGAGAACCAGTGCTGTACATACTGTTTTTGTCCCTTTTTAGCGGCTCCTCTCTTCTGGTCCATTCTTTAGTGGTCTCCGCCAGATTTGGGTTCTCTGCTGCAAATTTCTTGACAAATTGCGTGTTGTAGGTCGTCTGAGGCTCAAGAAGATGATACATAAGCTTTAAGTCTTGCGCAGAGAATGATCCTATGAGCCCATGCCCTTGAACCTTGAATTGTCTGCCTTGTAACTCTGCATTGTCAAGTATCCATCTGATCATATCTGTATACGGCAAAATCTTGGGTCTAGCTGCTATTCGGTGTAGAAATGAACATGCCAGCTCTTCTAAGGATGCCTCGGAAGAGTTTTGTGATCCCGCGGCGCTATCAACCTTCATCACTTTAGGATTCTCTTCCTCCAGCAGCCTATACATGCCTTCCCAAGTCGAAATTCATGCGTCCCTGTTGCATGCAGTGTCTGTGTACAAGGGCGCCATCTCCTTCGTCTTTTCCTTCGTCTCGGAGCCTTGGGCTTTATGTTTCTTTCCCATTTGCTTCTGCGTTCGGTTTTTGAATCTTCTTATCTCTTGGTTCCTGCCAATTACGGACGAAGTGGAAATGACTGATTAAGAAACGTGATGGGAGAGTTTTAAATGCAACAGATATACCAAATATGCCACCTTACGTGAGATAATTCTTTAGGAAACTACGCATCTTCATTTCATTAAATAACTGACAACTAATCCATTTACTATCATTAAAAGCGCATGATTTGGGGTCAGATTATGGTAAGTGGCTTTTCTTTGAATGGCGTGCGTGAAGGATTCGCGATTAAATGATTCATGACTTGCTTACATTACATTGAAGATCGTGCCATCGCAAGTCACGCTAATCGCAAATCGCCAGATCGCAGATTGCGCCATCACGGCGATCGCAATATCGCAGGTCACAAGATCGCAGGTCGCAACATTGCAGGTCGCAGGAGTTTGATGTTTGTTAAGTATTGCCAGTTTATTTCTGCGATATGCGATCTTGCGATCGCTGTTATCCCAGATCGGCAGACCTTGAGGTTTTTCTTTATGAACATTACTTACTGCGATGCGACGTTAGGCTTTAACATGGGGGTTCTTGCGCATTAATGCAATTTTTTAAAGACCTTTACCTTATCATAGACTTAGGTTAAAAATATTCGAAAGACCTCTCTAAGCTTACGATGATAGCTTTATTTTGAAGAAGGAAAACTTGATTTTTCTCAAAATTAAACTAGGGGTCCCCATTCATTTAGCATTTTGGACAAACGCTTAAATGAAAAAAGGGGGGGGGGGTTGTTACTGGCCACAACAATGTTATATACCATTGCTATTATTGAACAGAGGGAGGATATCTCAAGGTTATACCACAATTTAAAATAGAATTATATATTCAAAAACTACAGCTATTGAAAAATGTGAGTGGTTGCAGTGGTAACATGTGAGACTGTTTGACTGTCATGTTCTGGTGGAGCGGAGATGGATGTATCACAACATGAGTACCGACGATATGGGTGAGGCTATTTGACGCAACGATTCAACGAAATATATAACAGTGTTAATATAGCACAACGTTCAACACATATATATCATATAACTCAATGTCATACCGCCATCTAGTAACACATTCGACGCCACAGTTATACAAAATCGACATAGCCCATATCAATATGCCATTCGTGCAGCATAGAGGAGGCTCATGACACCACAACAATTCTAGAAAAAAAGGGTTTTATCCTCCAACAACACAGATTTTATTGTAGATTAGCACTTAACATAGAGAATGGAGAAATGAAAGAGGTGTCAGTTTTGAAAAATAGCTAGAACATAGGTAGGAGGGAGTTGCAAGGGTAGAGAGGAAAGACAAAAATGGATTTGGCTCTGATACCACGTCAGGCCAAGACGTAATTGAAATGAATTGTGATTTTGCATTAAGACTGATTATAAATATATACATGGAGGGTGAGACTCATGGGTTTCATCTCCCAGTGTCTCTTCATATTCCAATTCTCCTTATTTTCTATTTACATTATTTTACACATATTCACCCAATCCCAAGGATTAGGTGTCAACATTTATATTTTTTTAATACATTTTAAATTATAAAATATAGTAATTCTACCAAAAACTATATCATCTAATTCCATTTTAAAGTATAAAACAAATATAATAACTAGACTTTAAAAAATAACATAACAATGATAAATATGTATATAAATATTTGAAAAGTATCTAGAGATATAGATAAATAAGATCCTCTTTTGTCTGGATGTCGGAAGAGGTGAGAAAGAAATCAAATATCCATTAAAGGAAATCAGAACCCTGTAACTTTACTACAATTCTTGAATATTCCAAACATTTGATGGACATGGGTGCCATGAATATGCAATTATATTAACCAAACTAAAAAAAGAACAAGTCAAAGAACAATGTCTCTCACCCCAAGATATAAATGTTGCACATCGACATTGATAAAGAATGAAAATGGTAAAATAAAATGATTCAATTAAAATAAATATCCATAATGAAATGCACCTTATTTTATGTATTGATTATATTTATAAGAACAACTTATTTGCACTGCTTTAAATTCTGGTAATAATAGAAGTTGCTTCTAAATGCATTCTATTCACAGTAGTAGACATGAAAAATAATATATAGACTTACATACAAAAGAAATTTAGGTCAAAAGGAACTTATTTGTTTTGATTTGATCACTCTTTTGCTAAAAATCTTTCCCCTTTCAATAAGAAATATCTTTAAAGAAAAAAAAAACATTATAAATTAAAGTATGATTTATTTGTTTTTAAATTTTTTATCTCATTATTATTACTGTTTTTAAACTATTTATAAAAAAGATTATTTTATATTAAAAATACTTGTAAATTTTTGCTTTCGTTTGTTACTAAATTTAGTTATTCACATTAGAATTTATACATTTACTCTCTCGATACTTAAAATCATATTCTTCTCACATTCATACATAATCACACTTTAAAGTAATTATTAAACACACATTTATATCAAATTTACATATTTACTCTATGGATATGTAAAACCTTATCCAACTCACATTCATACCTATGGCTTTAGAGTGTGCTTTTGTGCTACTAGCCTCAAAGGGAACTTCATTTTGCAACCAAGATTTGTTCAAGTGTGGAAGATAAAAAAATGGGCAGATTTAATGAGTTTAGACATACAATCATGTGTGATGCATAAAAATCATTAATTAATACACATTAGAAAGACTTAAAAAATGATAAATAGAAATCAAAATGCCAGTTTACATACACTCCTAAAGTACAACGAATGAAGTATGTGTGACTGCAACCAAAATTGTCGTTTTGCATTAAAGAGGTTCTAATCAATGCGATTACACTTAAGAATGATGAAGAAAACTTGAAACACATAAATTAGCTTGACATGACACATGATGAACAAAGTGACACTTGATACAATAGTTAAGTTAGCTCCAAAACTGAATGTAGCGAAATTTTGGAGGGTGTTGTAATAACGACAACATGTGCATATACAAAAGTTGTGTATATAATGAAGATATGTGCATATAGGGAAGATATGCACATATATGTAAGTTGTACATATACGGTACATGCACATACGTAAGCTATGCATATACGGAAGATGTGCATATCCTTTGTATATCCACAACTTCTGTATATGTGCATATTTTCTGTATATACACATATATTTTGTATATGCACATCTTCTGTATATGCAAATATAAAAATGCTTCACATATTCAAAATCTATGTCTAACTTCCGTAATATGCATATACGAAAATCTCTAACTTCTGTATATGTGTAGCTTTCGTATATGCACAACTTCTGTATATATGTATATCGTCTACATATGCGTAACTTCTGTATATGCGCATTTATTTTATATATGTGCATCTACCATATTTGTGCATATATTGTGTATACACAACTTCCAGATATGTGCATATATGGAAGGTATGCAGATATACGAGAGATATTTTCATATGCCGAAGACATGTGTATATACAAAAGATGTGCATATACAAAAGTTGTACAATTTCTATATATAGACATATTTTGTATCACATATCTTCCATATATGTGAAACCTTCATATATGAACATATCTTTCATAAATGCACAACTTCTGTATAAGTGCGTATACAAATGTTGCGCATATACAGAAGATATGCACTTATATGGAAGTTGTGCATATAGGGACGATATGTATATACAGAGGTTGAAATTGTGCGCAACTACTGTATATGTGTAGCTTCCATATATGCACATATATGGAAGTTGTACATATACAAAAGTTGTGAATGTATGGAATACGTGCATATACATAATCTATGCAAGATTTCAGCCATTGTATATGCACCATTTCTGTATATGCATAATTTTTGTAAATGTGCATATTTGTTTGCACATATACGGAAGATATGTGCATATACGAAAGACGTGCATATATGGAAGCTGTACATATACGATAGCTGCGCATATGCAGAAGTTGTGCATATATTGAGGATGCACACATAGATAATTTATGTACAACTTTAGCCACTATATGTTTGTATCATCCATATATGTGGAAATCCGTTTGTGCATATACAAAATCTACTCCTAGACAAAGGCTTAAATTTTTCATAACTTCTATATATGCGCATATCTTCCATATATGTGCAACTTATGTATATGAAAATACACAAAAGTTTCACATATACAGAAGCAATACACAACTTCTATAATATTCATATAAGATAACCTCCATACATGCACATATATAGAAGTTGTGCATATATGGAGGTTGTCATGTCCAATTTCGATTATAATATTATATACTGCCTCATATTTCATATGCGTATTTATTTACAGTGAAGGATCACACTCCCTTCGTATTGTAAAGAATTTTTTGAACCATCCCAAAAGGATGGTGTATTTTGGGACCAATTCTTGTTTGGAATTCTTTCTAATACTCAAACCACCTACCATTTGAGCATAATTCAATGATTTTCCAAAGACTTCAAATGCATCCTTAATGTTACATTGTGTACAATACACATGACCTAGCATATGCCTAAATCAACATAAGAACATATGAAAAACCTTGGTGTTCCTTCAAAATTATTGATTGATGAGGATGGAAGATTTTAAAAATATGTCATGGACCTCTATAAATACATCCCTTTCGTTCTTCTCTATTTTCACACTAGTCGTAGCATGAAATAAAATAAATCATTGATATGTATATGTATTGTTAATTATTAATATATATGAATGATTATTAATGTGTATTATTTATTATAATATGTGTTGTTGATTCTTAAAACCTATACTAAAACACTTAATCCCAAATCTCGTAAAAGTAAAATTAATGGTCTGAAATATTTGTTAAGAAATATACAATAGACTAGAACATTGGCGTTGCTTAAGCAATGGAATATAGGCATGAATTTGGTAGAACTAAAATTAGGATATCAATAAAATGGAAATAACATTAAGAAAATCCATGCATTTAGGTAGTAAAAGCAACTTATAATTGATCTAAATTATACACCAGGAAATGATATTTGAATGATGCATAAGTGTAAGAAGAACTAAGATGTATCATTAGTGTCTTATTTATGTTTGATAATATAGTCCTTAGAAGCCTATCCATGAGCATTGAAAAGAGGCCATGACATATAAAGTACCATACATTCACATAATAACCTAACCTAGTCTACATAACTTAAGGAAGCAAGGAACACACTGAATATTAAGGCAATATACAAGGGAATATAATTAGTGAATTCAAGATAGTAACAATAAAATTCTTCTATAGTACACTTAAGATGAATTCAAATTAGAAACAATTTGTATATCTTAAGATTGTACACAAATTCCCTTATAAGAATAATAAATCTAAACAATTATTAGCATAAGAAGATAGAGAAGCAAGTATGATAGAGAGAAAAATAACTTTGTAGGTTCCATCCCAATATTAGTAATGCTAGTAGAATAAGATGTTCAAGGTGAAGTATTGAATTAATATTCTCCATGAAAAAATACAGCTAACTATTGTTATTATGAGTTTGGATCCTTTCATCCTGAGTAAGACCTTCTTATCCATACCACTTGGCTAGATCGTAAATCCCTATAGAGGCTTGGGATGAACTCCTCCTCCACCATTGCATTTGAATCACTCTACAAGAATTGGAATTAATCATGAATCTCCACAATGTAACACAACCCAAACCAATAAATACACACAATATGCAAATATTTTTTTTCTTCTATATTTGACGCGTGAAGATATGAATACTATGAGATGAGGAATCAAAAAATTAGCTTTCTACCGGGGAGACGTAGCAGAGGAGGGACATGCAACAAGGGTTACAGCGGGGCTCTAAGTTTGCTCCTTATGAAGCACAACAAAGGAGGGAGCTCCACTCCCTCCTACAAGGAAGTGGTTTCCAGCAGAGGCAAGTCACCACTGGTTAATGTCAGAGGTTCTAATGAAGAGGGGAAAAAAATAAAGAAAAGGAGTCAGATGGGGCCAGATCCAAGGAAAACAGTACCACAAAGGATAAGGAGGAAGAAGACAAAAGCCAGGGAACAAGGGACAAACTTCAAAAGGGACCGTGCATACCCAAAATGGAGATTACTCCTAGAGTAGTGTTAAATGGTCCTGCTCTACAGGTGCATAGGGAACATATGGGGACTTACACAATGATCTGCAAATTCATGGGAACATGGCCCTCAGAAAAGGCATTCCAGACATGGATCAAATACCACTGGAAACCCAAAGGTAGTATTGATCTCCATCTAGGGTCAAAGGGTTTTTTTACCATGGTATTTACTAACATTGAAGATAAAGATAGAATATTCGAAGGAGGACCCTACTTTTTTGCAGTAGAGGGCCTTTATATGTAGTCGTGGATGATGAACTTAATTCCAAAAAGGGGCACACTTACCTCAGTTCCTATTTGGGTAAGGCTCTATTCCCTACCTCCCGATTACTAGCAAAATGTTTCGCTTGTAGCCACAGGCAATAAACTAGGTCGTTTTGTTAAAGCTTCGGAAGCGACAAGATGGGGAAAATATACTTCCTATGCTAGGATTTGTGTAGAAATGGATCTATCAGGTGCTCTTCCGGATGAAATTATACTTGAATTTTTTGATGAGGAATGGATCCAAATGGTGGATTATTAGCATATCCCATTCAGATGTCGTAGATGCCATGAACACAATCACTTGATCAGAGACTATCCTCTTAGTAAAGGATACTGACAACTTTCAGAAAGTGGCAAGTAAGGGAAAAGGTGGTAGAAAGGGATCAAAGCAACAACGCCACGAGGGGCAAAAGATTAACCTAAATAGGTTTCAAGTACTGGAAGAAAATGAAGAAATGACAAATGTAGATCAAACAATGGAAGAAGGCCCTAAGGAAAAGGAGAAGGAGGGGAACTACAACAAAACACAAGAGATTTGTAATAGGAAAGAGACTATGATGAGTGAGACTGAACCAGAAATGGATCTGGAAATGACCCAAAGTGAAACAAATCTAGAGGACCATGAACTACAGGAAATTCTAGAAAATGAACACCTACATCTGGAAGGGTTCTTGATGCAGGGAATGACGGGAGGGATAGATTCATTACCTCAACAGGACTACAATAGAATATAGTGGTTGTTTTTATGGAAGACTGAGGAATGTGGGTTAGAAACAGGAATAACCACTGACAAGCTGGAAAACAAAGGAGTGAAAGAAATGAAACCAACCCCAGGACTAGCTACGAGAAATGCTGGTAAGAATAGAGACCGGAAAAAGTAGAAGTAACTTTTGATGGAGTGTGGAAACATAATGATAGATTCAAGTAAGATAAAAGACCTAACCAATTACTCCTTCACAAGTCTTTAAATATGAAGTTCACATCTTGGAATATCATAGGTCTAGGAAGTAAAAGAAAACAAAGATTGCTTAGTAATAGAATGAACCAAGACATGTCGGATATGATCTTCATCCAAGAAACAAAATGTTCCATTCAGAAAATAAGACTCACACACAACAAATGGCTCAATAGATATGAGTTTATAGAGGTTAAAGCTGAGAAAACGGTGGGGGGTATTCTCACTCTTTGGAATCCCCAAAGGGTCAGTATTATGGATGCAGAGGCATCAAGAAATTACCTATTAGTGGTCATTCAACCAGTTGGGGTTTTGGAAAAATTCCTGGTCACAGATGTTTACGGTCGTCAAAGAATAGAGGAGAAGCTTAGATTGTTAGAAGCCCTTATTGATCTCAGGAACAGACAGGCTAGAATTCCTTGGATCATGGGAGGAGATTTTAACATGATCAAATCTCTCTAAGAAAAAAGGAGGTACTAGAGCACTTAATAAAGACTCCTTAGCATTCCAATCATTTACAGACAATATGAATTTGGTTGAGTCAGATTCGAACAATGGCCTTTTTACATGGAACAATAAAACAGGAGGTGAGGCATTGGTAGTATCTATGTTAGATAGGTTCATGATATCAGAGGAGTTGATGCTTCTAAATAGAGAAATAATAGCTCGAGTGCTTCCTTTTGGAGGTTCAAATCACTGGCTGATTCAGTTGGAAATCAAGGGCATATATTCTCCTAGGAATAGACCCTTCAGATTCGAAAATATTTGGCTCTCCCACTCGGATTTCATTAGTAACATTGAAAAATGGTGGTTTGAAGACTTTCAAATCCAAGGACCTAAGATGTAACTCCTTCAAAAAAGACTAAAGAACATTATGTTCAGACTTAAGGAATGGAATTATAAGGATTTTGGTAACATTTTTGACGAAAAAATCAATGGAAATCAAAATTCTAGAACTCAGCCAAGCTCTGATAAAAGATGGATTTGAGAAAGCCAAAAGTGAGCAGGCTAATAAATACCATCTATATTTGGAAAATTTATGCAAACAATAGGAAATATTTTGGAGACAAAAATCCAGAGTTCAATGGCTCAAGGAATGAGAGCAGAATACAAGATTTTTTCACAGACCTACTATGGCTAATAGAGCTCACAACAGAATCTCCATGATTAAGGATGAGGAAGGGGAAACTTATAACACTCATAAAGATATTGAAGTTGTGCTTGTTCAACATTTCCAGAACATCAATTGGGAAAAATTCCAGATAGCGATTAGTCCATTATGGGAATTACAAGGCATATCCCTAAACTGGTGTCCAGAGAGGACAATTTTAACCTTAATAGACCAGTTGCTGAAGAGGAGGTTAGTGAGGTTCTCAAAGACATGCAGATGGGCAAAGCACCAGGCCTAAATGGTTTCAATGTGGATTTTTTTAAAGCTTGTTGGCATATTGTCAAAGTGGACATTTTGAATGTGGTATAGGACTCCAGGAGCAGCAAAACTATCTTGAAAGCTCTCAACACCTTCTTCATCTCCCTAATTCCCAAACAGGACTCAGCTCAAACTGCAGATAAGTACAGACCTATTTCCTTATGTAATGTGGTTTACATGATAATAACCAAAGTAGTGGCTAATAGACTCAAACCTCTCCTTCCCTCGCTAGTGTCTGAGGAACAATCAGGTTATGTGGAGGGAAGACATATTTTAAACAACATTATCAAGCACATGAGGTGGTTCACATGCTAACCAGCGAAAGACAAGTAGGGATGATGATGCAATTGGATATTGCCAAAGTGTATGACAAGGTGAATTGGATTTACATCAAGAAGGTTCTCTCTGCCTTTAGGTCCGACCACAACTAGGTCAGATGGGTCATGGCACTAGTGACCTCTTCCAGCTTTTCTATTATGGTAAATGGCTCTCCCTCAAAATATTCAATCCTTCTAGAGACCTCAGGTGGGGAGACCCTCTCTCTCCCTTCCTCTTTATTGTCATGATGGAAGGACTTGGGTGATCCATTAAGTAGGGCAAGGTAATGGGCAAAATCAGGGGTCTTCAAGTTTCTGAAAATGGTTCCGTGCTGACTCACCAACAATTTGTTGATGATACCTTACTGCAAGGAATTCCCACAGTCAAGGAGGCTTTGGCTTACAAGAAAATCCTTAAAGATTTTGTCCTAGCTACAGGCATGATAGTCAATCTCTCCAAGTCAAAAATCTTCTTCTTAAACACTAATATTGCTATCTAAAGAAATATCTCAAGAATTCTTGGTTTCCAAAGAGATTCCCTCCCCTCAAAGTATTTAGGAGTTCCTCTTACTGTCAGACCCATGCACAAGAGTATTTGGGAACTGGTTCTTAATAAGTTACAAGACAGAGTCAAAAATTGGACCTTCCGTGTCTTGAACCTGGCACGCAGGTTAGTTCTGAAAAAGGCAACGCTACAATCTATCCCAGTTTTCATGTTATCAACTCTCCCAGCTCCCAAAGGTGTCTTAGAGCAAATCAAAGACATACAAAGAGATTTTCTTTGGGGCAAGGAGGAAACAAGAAAGAAATGGGCCCTGGTTTGTTGGGAAAAAGTATGTAAACCCAAAAGTCATGGGGGTCTTGGCTTGGACGATCAAGAGACTATTTGTAAAGCTCTAGGAGCCAAGCTTTGGTGGAGATGGGTTCAAGAGCCAAAAGCCTAGTGGGCCAGGATAAGGAAAGAGAAATATGGAAGCTCTTGGGCCAGGATATGGAATAGGGGAAAGTAGAAGCCTAGTTCAAAATAATAGTTTCTGGGAAATTAGGGCAAGAGATCTTGTTCTGTTTTGGGAGGACAAATGGCAGCAAGAACCAATGCTATTAATAGAGAATTTTGTAAGCCTCAAGAAGGAAATATATGCCCAAGGGTTAATCAAATTTAAGGATTTTTGGAATCTTACTCATAGCTCCGAATAGTGGAGAAGCTGGAGAAACATTGATTACAGACAGGACAACCTCCTAAAAATCAAAGCAGATGCTCTTGGGGACTTGCTCAAGCAAAGAATGATCTTCATAATAGAGGGGAAAGATTAATTGAGATGGGGTAATAATAAGAGATGAACCTTTAATCTCAAGGAAGCAAAAGGTTTTCTATTTGGGTTGGGTTCTAGTGCTCCAGACAAGACCTGGCTGCATCTCTGGAGACATCAAGTTTGGATGAAGATCAAGAATTTTATGTGGTTGGTTCATCACAAGAAAATATTGACTTGGGACAAAATTAGGAGAAGAGGAATAATAGGGCCTTCTAGATGCCAGCTCTGTGAGGAGCAGGAAGAGACAATGGAACATATTCTCAATAGCTGCTTGTACACAACCTGGCTATGGGATTCATTCTCTTCAATTTTCCACCAGTCTGATAGGGATAGAGGAAGTATCACAAATACCCTAAACTAATGGAGAGGAAACTAGATAGAGAATGAATTCCTTAATTTGGCCTAGGCCTTCACACCCTGCTTCATTGTCTAGAATGTGCGGAAAGAAAGAAATAAAAAAAAAATCAAGAATGGAAAGTCCTCGCCACAACATGTATTTGATCTTATCTTGAAACAACTCAGAGAGACAGTTAGCTCCACTATTCGCAATATCCCAAGAATCCCCCCTCGGATGGAGAGCAAAGAATACTCATGTAACTGGTATTACAATGGATAATTCCTCAAGGTATAAATAGAAGGGATAAAGCTATGGTTATAGAGAAGGACTACTGGCAACCCCACCGAAAGGCTTTCTGAAATATAATTTTGATGGTGCCTCTAAAGGCAATCTGAGAACTGTTGGTTATGGAGGAGTTTCAAGGGATGAAGAGGGCAATATTATCTTTATCTTCCACGGTCACTTAGGAATAGTTGCCAATAACATGATGGAAGTGATGGCTCTGGAGCAGTGTCTAGAGTTTTTAAGACAAAATCATCGCTCAAATATCATTATAGAAGCGGACTCTGAGATAACCATCAACACTATGAAAATAATCAGCGGTGGTTCTCGGCTGGAAAGAGTCTCGAATCATTCGAAACTTATCTAGGTTTATCAAAGAATCCAAGTTCATCTACAAGACCTTCGAACTATAAGTTTCAACCATGTTTGTCGCAATGCCAATAAGCTTGTAGACTTACTGGACAATCAAGGTGTGTGCAATGAAGAATGTGGGATGGCCAAAAGGTGGCATGAAATTCCTCCAAGTCATCTAAAGGATATCTACAAGGATCAAGCTCCTGAGGACAGAGAGGTTTTCCGATTTCGGGCTAGGTTCAATAGAACGAATTGATGTCGCCGGACTATACAACCTTAGCCAGCAACACAATCTAGGAAGGTTCGAGAGTCAATTTAGGTCTCACTTTTTCCTAGAGCATTTCAACTGGTTTCCCTAGGTTTCTGGTTGGCACTCGGGGGAATCCGCTCCCAAATAATATCAGGATCGGGTTCACGCTTCACGGTAAGAACAATCAGAAATGGCAGTTAATGGGGTATAGCAGTTAGAGTCCTCCCTCTTTCCGCTTTTGGACTAGAAATCCTGGAAATAGGTGGGTTTCTAGTGATTGCACGTTTGCAAAGTGGAAAGTGGTTTTGCAGTTTCGGGAGTGATCCCATAGGGTTCATGACACGTGGCATGGGGTAGTTTGGGAAACCACCCTTCATTACTTGTTAAGGTTCGGTTAGATTTGGCGTAGCGATATGGCTCCTGGTCGTAGGTCCGGGCAGCTTGGTTGGATGGTTGGGATTGACCACACTGTTTAGTGGGGCTCAACAGACCATTTCATCATTCCCAATTGTGCGTCCTGTCCTTTCCATCCTATGTGTTCTTTGGGTGGTCGGGGGTGACCGTTGACGTTGGCTGGCTTTGGGGGGTGTTTTGACCGGTTTTTTGTAGTCCTTCATGGTTTTCCCCTTGGTTTTGAGCTCTCGGGTGTATGTTGGAGGCTCTTAGTCTTTGGCAGGATTACCTATTCTCCTGTGTTCATCTAAATTGACATGTTTCTGTACGCTTTGTAACTTATCTTTTGTATTAATGAAATAGAAGGTTTGGCTCTTGCTTCAGCAAAAAAAAGAAGATATGGATACTAATTATATAAATTCATTTTTTATTTTATTTTTTATAATATTTGTTGTTGTGCCATGGACTATGAAGCTACTTCCATGAACAACCCTTCACATCGATTTAATCACAAAATCCTTTTGGCTACTTACAAACTTCATCACTTACTAACCCATGGTGAAAGAAGAGCATGGTGTTTTGAATTAAAGGCAAGAAGTGTTCAAAGGATACATGAAAAATAATGATAACCTTGAGCCTATTAATTCCAACTATTGTGTGAATTTCTACAAAGTAATTCATTTTCTGCAATTAACATTATGTTTAAATCATTGAAATGAAATTAGAAAACTCCTTGTAAAAAGAACATATTTTTTAAATTTCTTTCAACCTAAATGTGAACACTAAATAGATCATTATGGTCCAATTCACATGGATGAGTCTAAAGGGTTGACAAGGAATGTGTCTAAAAATAAAGGTTGACTATAAGAAGCATCATCTAACTGCTATAGTGAATTGCGATTCCAAAATGGAAATGGGAGGTCATTTCCATGGACTTCATCACATCTTTTCCAAGGACAGTAAGGCAACATGACTCCATCATGGTTGTTGTGGATAGGTTGAAAAAGGTTGTATATTTAACTCCAGTGAAGTTTACATTCTCAGCTAGCAATGTGGCACATGTATTCATCAGAGATGTGGTCAGATTGGATGGTATTCTGAGTAAGATTGTATCAGACAGGGATGCAAAGTTCACTTTGAAGTTTTGGAAGAAGTTGTTTGCAGGTTTAGGCATAGATTTGGCCTCCCATATAGCTTATCATCCATCGACCGATGGAAATAAAGATAATGTCCACAAGATATTGGAGGACATGTTGAGGATGTATGTGATGCATCAACGACCGAAGTGGGAAGAATACCCTCCACTAGTAGAGTTTTCTTACAACAATGGGTACCAGGAGTCACTGAGGATGAGTCTCTTTGAGGCATTGCATGGGAAGAGTTGTAATACTCCCATCAGTTGGAGTGATCTAGTTAACAAGGTGTTGATTGAACCGGACATGTTGGTGGACATTGAACAAGAAACATAGGAAATCAAGAAGAATTAGAAGGAAGCAAAGGATAGGCAAAAGAGCTATGCAGATCAGAACAGGTTATTCAAGGAGTTTAGGTTGGGGAACAGGTGTACTTGCACATCCAACCAAAGAAGAGCTCCTTATAGATTGGATAATGTGACAAGTTGGCACCTTGGTTTTGTGAACCCTTCAGTGTTATTGAGAGGATTGGACTAATAGCCTATCAACTAACATTGCCACCAACAGTGAAATTCCATGATGTTTTCCATGTGTCATTTCTTAAGAAGTACGTTAAAGATGTTAATCATGTGATTAAATAGTCTGTATTGTAGGCGGAGCCAGATAGAGAATTCCAACCAAAGCCTCAGTGTATATTGCTGAAAAGGTTCTCATGCTTCAGAACTGAGCAATTGAGTAGGTTAAGTTTCAATGGAAGCACTTTGGGCCTGATGAAGCTACATGGGAGATGGCAGATCAGATGCGGGCTATGTATCCTTCATTATTTGTTGGTTGAGGCAAAGCAATTTGGTATTGTGTTTTTCTATATGTAATGGTATATGTTTTTGGTACATGTTTTGGTGATGTTGGGTAAATGTACATATGTATATGGATGTAAATACCACCATGAGATATGTTATAAAGCTCCAATAAACGACATGGGTGTCATGTCATTATAATGTTATGTTTTCATGTTGGTTTTATTCTCATTAGGTTAATCATTATAAATACTACAATGAGCTAATTCAAAAATCTCCATCGATAGTATGTTTTTCTTACAATAGTTTTATGGTTATAGGGATTGTTGCACACTGAGGACGATGCTCCCCCAAGGGGCATGGTTCTGTAAGAGCCTTGGTGAAAATTCCATGTAATAAAATTAATAAAGGAATAATTATAACCATAGTTGATGGGACACTTATTCCAAGTTGAATGTTCGGAAAGGCATCTATTGATGGTGATGGACGTGCCAACATTCAAGAGATCTCCCTAGTATGATGTCCCAACTAGTCCTCATATTGTTTGGTGTAGAAGTTCCATCCGATATGATGGCCCAATTGCCATTATCTTAAAGATATGCCTTAGCCCTTGCTTCTCAACACATGAGAGTGTTTCACTGAGTCCTCAAACAACGATGTTCATGTGCCTATTGAGTGCTTAGTGTCACTTGTGTCAAAGTTATTTCACTACACAGGGGAAGGGTGAGAATGAGTCTCAAGTCAAAATGGATTAGTCCCAACTCAGGTAGAGACACACCATACAATAGGATCTGCGTAGCTTCTGGCAGAGAAGTCCACATGGTTGTGGAAGTCACATACACAAAGGTGAATAGATAACGTGTACAACACGCAGTAGAGTAGTCCACATCAATGCAATGGTCGCTATAATAAGTTTACAAGAATGAGTCTGTCTAGTGTTCGGTGGAGTAGTCCACACGGGGGAGACAATGATAACAACTAATAAAACACATTTCCAACAACATATGCACTAAAATAACCGAAATGGTTCAACTATCTTACTACAGGTTAAAGAAACATGCATTACAAGCATCCAAAGTGTAGTCCTACAAATGAATATGATACATGTGTGAAAACATGTTGGCCTATTAAGAGGCTTTTGAATTAATTGAAAGTTCCAAGACATGTCCATACACCATACATCACTAACCCCAATAGTGGGGCGTTGGAGCCACTTCTCACTCCTCAAATAAAATACTACGGACTCTCAAGGCTATATGGGAGGAGCCAAGGTGAAAATTCCCTTGCATGTACAAATAAGGCATATATATAGCCAAGGGTGAACTTGACCCTTGTGACTCTTCGACTTCCCTCATTACTGTTTGACTTACATGACTCTTAAACTCAGATGAATCCTCAACTTCATATGTGGGTCTCTTTGACTTCTACATTAGATTACACTAATTACAGTCGTATAGCCCATAGTAGTGATGTGGTCGAGATGACTCATGACATGAATCGACATAACACAGCTAGTTGTTCATACTGATGGTGGTGTCCATGTAGAGCTGCTATGCTACTAAGTGATGAGTGTACTCTTTGTGTATCATAGCTTCACCTCTGCATAACAAGGTGTGTGGAGTCTTTAATGGTGTTGGTTTTTTCTCGATGTTGCATGTGCATGTATCCCCTTGACTGGTACTTGGCATGCTACGTGTGCTCATCCGTTCACAAACAATTCTCCTAACATGTGCCCCTTATTAATCTCGTTTGTCATCGTGCCATGTCTCATCCATGTACCTTTCTTTGCAATTAATCATGAAGAGATGACATCAAATCCAGAAAAATCCTAGTCTACCATGATACGTCATCTTTCGTTTCCAGGTATAGGTGACCAGGAGAGAGGACAAGGCTATGAAATTGCGTGGACCACATGAGAGGCTCTGTGGCACTATTGAGAAAATTAGTGCAGCAGTCACAGAGAGGCTGGGTTGAGTAGTCTAGGACAATACTGACATCTATAGGATCTGGATCATCTAGGAGGTAAAATTGCATAGTTTTCTAGGGAAGGCAGTGTGGGCAACAATAGGCACTCGTAGTGAAAATTGCACAGACTTCCAAAGGAGGCCACGATCAGGATGCAGGAGATTGCTGGCGAAAATTGTTTAGATCTGGGAGGAAGTCAAGAAGGACATGTTTTTCTAGTCTTCGATTTAAGTGGGGTGTTGGGCAGCAAGTGAATTTTCCATGAAAACTGCATAATTTTTAGGAGGAGTGGCAAGTAGGCCAACATGTGGACTGCCTAAAAAAATGCAAAATTTCTTAAGGCAGTGCAGGAAGGAAGGCTCACAACGTATATGCAATTTTGGGGACGAGTGCAACCCTAGGTCACTGCTTAAGTCAAATTCTCCAGTTGGTTAGCGACAGGCTTGATGGATACACTTGTGGGAAGTGATCAGTCAATCAAAGAGGGTGTAAGGACTTGACATGAGCTCATGGGATGAGACCGAATGTTTTCAATGATCAAGGAAAAACCAAAGAAGGCTCTGAAATTCGATGTAGGCAAAAATTTTGGAAGGTGTTGTAGATGCCACAACAACATGCTAATGTGGCTTCTCATTTGGTTATTAATGGGTGAGGAAAGTGGCAAAGGCAATGGCTAAGGCTTTGGAAAGGTAAAATGAAATTTTTGGCACAATTATTAATGAAAATAATGGAAATTATGAGAAAAGGGAGGTGAAATTTCACAAGTTTCATGTGAGGAGGAAAATGAAGGAGAATAATTGAAAATGAAGAAAATAAAGGAATCATTCATAAAAGGGCTTCTGAGGATTAGTACATAGATTTCTTTCAGTTGAATTTTAGATCTCTCTCATTATTCTCTCTCTCTCTCTCTCTCTCATACTCTCGAACACTTAGAGTTTTCTTGGAGCACTCTTGGTGAATCTGGCATACTTAGAGTTTTTAAGAATGAAGGGAAAGGAAGAGCAGGAAAGCACAAGAGGCAATTAGAATCAGCAACTAGAGTGAATTTGTCTTACAGGTATCGAGTTACGTGTATTTTTTCCTCATTAGTTTTGGAATGCATAGCATATACATGTGGATTATTGTTCATGATCTATCACTTGCATGGATGATTGCCTAGATTGCCTAGCCTTGCCATTTCCTAGATAGCCATCGAGATTATGGGTTTATTTCCTTGTTTTATTTTGGTGGTTTCTCATGTTTGCTTTAGATTGGGTTGAGTTATTAGTTCCTGGAAGCCTGAGTTGGAGAAAAGCTCTGGAAGCCTTGTAAACTTGGGTTGGGTTACTAGTCCTCGAAGCCTTAGTTGGAAAAACGCTCTAGAAGCTCTGGTTGGACAAATACTCTGGAAGCCTAGTTGCAACTTTCATTTGAGTTACTAGTCTTGGAAGCCTTGTTTTGAACAAACACTCTAAAACCGTGGAAGGTTTGGGTAGAGACCAATATGATGATGGTTTTGTAATGTTTGACCGTGAGATGGAATCACTGTTTGATCGGTTGAGGTGGTTAGCTTATAGACGCCCTGGATGGTTCTGTAATGGTGTGTTCTATGAGATCCCACATTCATTCTTGGACTATGGCATGAGGGTGAATGGCTAAAGAGATATTTGGCTTAGCCATTCTATGGTCAGGTGGAACATGGAAGTCCCATCCTAGGTTTGAATTTTGCATCATCAATATGAGGTTATTTATCCTTGTATTTCTATGAGTATTATAATAGTTTATATGTGGATTAAATGGTTGTGATTTCATTATTATTTACATTGTTATTATGTTGGTTATGTATATGTTTTATGACAGTAGCTATCTGTGGAGCTCATCATGTTTTTACTTGTAAATGGATGAACAATGTATATGTGACCTAATGGATGAAATGGAACCTAGTGTGTTGAGGCATCAATGATTCTTAGTGATTTCTAGCTAAGTATGACACCCCTATGCTTAGATCTTTTATTTACACCTGTAGATTATGTATTTGTGATATGTTCGATGAAATGGCTATCATGGCTAGTAGGGGTCCAGCTAAGGGGTTGTTCAAGTATTTTCTTTTGCCTCGTTATCTCCTTGTTATCTTTATGTTCTGAAGGTGTCATTCATTTCTAGGCAGTGATCTGGGCTTTGGGCCTAAAAAGGTGGCTCAAATCCTGGGGATGTTGGCACAAAATTGAGAAAAACAGTCCCTTGACACTAACATGCCTTTTCATGAGGGTGTCCAGAGCCTCTTGAATGCTCATGAATTCTCGCAAACCTATAGCATAGGAGTGTTTGTGTTATAAGTGGTATAAAATCTTAGTGGGACTCAAGGGATGATTAGCTGAGCTAAAATCACCCGTAAATGACCTCACTAAATTAATGAAGGTATTATAGACTCATGTGCTGGGGTGTGCCTATGTTATTTTATGCAACGGATCGATAAGATTGCGAAATACACAAACAATGAAACAATAAGAGAAACATAGTAAGCAAACACATAAAACACAACAAGCTTAATAAGGAGTTCACCCAATCCTCTTGGGCTACATCTCCTGGTCCAGCCTTTAGTGGTGGCCTTTCTATTGTGTCTTAAAGTAGAGCTTTTACAATAAGGAGCTCAATTTTAGTCTCACTTTAACAGATGATGATCAATAGGATTGTACTTTGATTCCCCAAGTCTCTAGAGTACACTGACTCCCCTTACTGGATCTCAACCTCAACTGGTCTCAGTGGTATGAGTACCATTTGGTACTCAATACGTGACAGGTATACACAGAAGAGTTGCTTGAACCTCTCAAGCCTTCTCTGGAGTTCACAGACTGTCAGACTCTTTATGTCTCTATCTGCTCGATGCTGCCTTTGCTCTGTAGGTGAGCTCGACTTCTCTGTTCTCTACAATTCACTTCTTTCTTGCCTCTTGGATTTTTTCTTCTCTTTCTCTTCCTGCCTTTACTCTTTGTATATTTGTGGCTTAAATTCAATTTGCTCCCTCATTGTTCATTTCCGCTTCCTGGCTCTCTGGATCTCCTGCCTCTACCCACTGGAATTCCCGTACTCTGTGTCATCATCACTGTGTAACACTTCACAAAGAGGTGGCGACTTGTTTCCTCATGAACTGAGTGCTAGTTCTCTTTTAATGGTCGTGTTTTTTGTTGCTCCAAGATTACCCACGAAATTGATTCCTCTTCTAGCTCAGCGATGATGCTGAACCTCAACTCTTATATGACTCAGCTTATTTCCCCGTCGAATCCGATCATCCATTGGATCATTACTCTGCCGTTTTTCCGGAGCCTCCAAATCCTATTGTCTCCTTCCATATTGCGTGGGTAAGTAGCCTAACCTTTACCCGTGCAATGTGAGCGGTTTTCTCTCTCATCCACTGGACACGTGTCATCCAGTGTATGGCATCGGGCGGGACTCAGTAGAACCCACTTACCACTTGAAGCCCTTCCGATATCCTGCGAGTTTTAGTGAGGGACCCGCCTTCTGATGGAATTGGCCATTCCCGTATGGTTTTGTGCTTTTCCTTGTGACTGAGTGCTTGGGGGCTTTCCTTCCCTGATGGGATGCCCTGCGAGGGTTAATTGCATATCAGAAACTACCTCTGTTTTTGCATTTGTCCTCCCATTTGTCAATTTGTGCCAATGTGTGGTCACCATGGGCCAACGGTCTACACGCTTTAACCGAGGGTCCTCATTGTTCCATGCTGACAACAAATTGCCATCATTCAGAGGTTACCTCTGATAAGCTCAATATCCATAAGAATTTGAAGCATGACATAATTTGAAATAGTCATGAAAATCTAGAGAATGTTTAAGGATCCAATTTGGATCATTAGCACAAACGTTGGGATGGTTCCTAAGGGTTTTAATGCTGATGTTGAATGTCTTTATGGTGTGTTTCCATTGGTGCCACTTCCTTAATGTGACTTAGGCGGTCGAATCATATCATAGTGGCCTCTCATCGCATATTTACGCTGGTTGCCCGATTACTTGGGTAGATGTGGGAGGAGGGTGTTACAAAAATAACAATTTTAAAACTAGAACCCATGGAGGAACTAGGACTAAGAGAACAATTAAGATATATTTACAGTATCAATGAATCATAGTAGAAAAGCATAGACAAAAAAGAGTAGTGTGGTAACCATCTAGGATAAGGCTTCATTTTTCAACACCTAAATAAACCAGAGTACAAAACAGATAGGAACACCAAGTAATGGAAGAGAAGCAATGCCAAGTCACAATATGTTTTTACCAGAACCCTCTTAAAGTTTCCAACTTTCTAGACATGCTCCTGATTCTTCGCCAAGAGAGTGAGGACTTTGTGTATGTGGTATGCATTATGATAATTCATGGAGGGAGAGGTCGTTGAATTTTGTTTCTAAATAATTAATAGTTTGAACAAAACCATGAGCCTATGTGAATGAATGTTATGTTGAGCTGGCTACGAAATGGGTGGATCATTGATCCACCATTTTGGTTAGCAATACCCTTTGTTATGAAATTAGATATTCTCATTATTTGTCACCCGCTATCAGAAATATTATATATATATATATTATATATATATATATTAGGAAAATTTTAATATTTAATTATTAAAAAAATTATTTTCTCTAACTTATTTGATTATTTATAAAGTATAGATTAACCCGTGAATAAAAATTTTAAAAATACAAAATTTTAGAGGATTAGTGGATAAGAAACTCAACATGTAGTTAATATATTTAATAAAACTTAATATAATAGTTTGTTCAAAAATTCATTATATACGTTATATATTTAAAGGGTTTTTTTGGAAATTTTAAATAATAAATAAACATTTAATTATAAACAAATCATAGGAAAACATAAACTAATTATTTTTTTTTATTAAATCAATGTAAAATTCTCTCTCTCTATTAATTTTGTTATTTAAAAAGTACTCTTTTATTAATATATAATATTATGTTTATTTCACTAAAAATTTATTGTATTGTAGGATTTGTAGAAAGAACTAAAATTTGAAACACTTGGAATAATAAGGTAAGTTAATTAATTTTATAAGCATTGGTTGGAATTTTAGGTTTTCCTTAAAAAATAGGAATTTTAAATTTGATATATAGTTTTGACAATCCATTGAATTAAGGGAAATACATCCATTTATTTATTCAAGAACTAAATTTAAATAATAAAATTTTGTAATGTATCACTAATTATGAGTGGCTAAAACATAGAGCACTTAGATTATTCCATATTCAATGCATATTGTAATTCTACGTATACATTCTGATGCATAAAAAAGTCAAATGTAAAAATCATTTTGTGTTAGAATTGCCATTGGTCGTTGCTCCTTCCTTTGTGCTCGTTCAACCTAAATAGAAGATGCACATAAAACATCTATTATCAAGGTTATTGGCTTTGTTCCATCAAGATAGCTCCATATTGATTTCTCTAAAGTACAGATTATAATGTTTAATAAAGCCTCAATTTCCGTACTAGTTTCTCGAAATTTAAAATTATAATGTTTTTTTCGTGGTAGGGTTATGTTTACTGGAGTCTAATGGTGTCCCTGTCTAAAGTAAGGTAATGGAAAAATCAAATCACCAAGAGCCATAGAACTTTTCTATTCATTATGAAGACTCAATCTCCGTTTTAGATAGCGGGAGTACTCTTCCATCTCCACTGTCAGGACCTGCGGTTCGTGCGACGGGCAGGGCGACTCCACCATGCGAAGTGCATGCAAAACATGAAACGAAATGAACCTTTGGCCAGTTTATAAGGTGTTGCGCAAGTTGAGGGGGCGGTCCCATGAGTTGGGTAGGCCGACCATCCTCCGGGTGAGACAACACATTATGAACGAGTCGGTCGAGCGTTTGGTGTGGGTCGGCCGGGTGACACAACCCGCCACCCGCCCATATATATTGGAGGGTGTTTGGAGGCAAACGACCATCAATCATTCGATCAACAAGTTCGAACAAGGAGTTTTGAAGTGCGTGGATGAGCCCGCACGATGGGCGGAACTCGGGTGTGAACTCGTTCAAAAAAATCGTTTAGACAGTCGTTCAGGAAACTTGTTCGGACAGTCGTTCAGAAAAGTTGTTCGGGAAACTCGTTCGGACAGTCGTTCAGAAAACTTGTTCGGACAGTCGTTCGGGACAGTCGTTTAGGAAATTCGTTCAGGAAAGTCGTTCAGGAAAGTATTTCAGGCAGGTCATTCAGACAGTCGTTCGGGCAGGTCATTCAGGCAGGTTGTTCGGGAGGTCATTCAGGCAGGTCGTTCAAGTGGTCGTTTAGGCAGGACTCGGGCGAGGTCATTCGGGCGACCCGGGCGAGGTCGTGTGCTGAGCCGGTGAGGTCGTTCGGGTGAACCGGGTGAAGTCGTGTGGCAACCCGGGTGAAG
The DNA here is from genome assembly GCA_000404065.3 of Pinus taeda. Taxonomy (NCBI): domain Eukaryota; kingdom Viridiplantae; phylum Streptophyta; class Pinopsida; order Pinales; family Pinaceae; genus Pinus; species Pinus taeda. Next base: position 66,649 of record APFE030907107.1, on the reverse strand, counting down.
TCATGTGGTGACTTGGGCGAAGTTGAACGGGCAAACGGGTGGACGTGTGGACGGGCGGCCGGGTGAGGGCGCGCCGTGCACGACGAAATGGTGAAGTGTTAAGATTGTCAATGGAGGTGTGTCTCGGGCAGATGCGCCCATGTGTGGCGACTTGGAGGCACGCCCGAGGCTGGAAAACAACACGATCGTGCGACGAGGTGAACAAAGGGTTGGTGAATCGTGCAGCGACCGTGCGGAGGTGTCGACGAGCTACGCAACCAAGTTTGCCGAAGTTGTGAAAAAATTGGCAGACTCATATTGCAGGGAGTTGCCCCTCCCTTTATACTGTTGTGCATTTCTCTTGTATAATGCTGTTGATAATGAATGTGTATGGGTGTTCATTGGTATAAAGGATAACTTAATTATACTTGGTTGAGAATGATAAACTAAGTAGGAGTAAGTGGATAGGCATAGTCCATGTGCACGAGTATTGTTAAAAAGATAGTGTTTGGTGGTGCCGCACCTCACCAGCACGGTTGAAAGACTACCGTAGGCTTGGGCTCGTGGCAGTTGGTATCAGAGCTCGTGAACGGGTTCGGGTGTTGAAGCATTGAAGCTGATACACAACTTGACAATTGGTATCAGGGCTTGTGAATAGGTTTGGGTGTTGAAGCATTGAAGCTAATACAGAACTTGATAGTTGGTATCAGAGCTCAGTTGGAGCTGGTGAGCAAGGTTGCTCATGACGAAGTGACAGTGGAAGCAGGTGCTTGTAGGTGAAGGAAGCTAGTTTCACATACAAGTGGAACAAGGGTCGGTTCATGGTTGCAAGGAACTTGGTGAAGCTGGTGAAGGTTGGAACCGGAGGTCGTAGAGTTGGGCAGGTGGTACTATGTGTTGTTCATATGATTTGGGCACTTGTCAGGTGGGCAAGTGGGACTGCGTGTGGGCAAGTGTACACGGTTTGGGCGTCTGTGGACCAAACGAAGTATGAACCAGGGAAGATGTACGACAAGGCATGGAAGGTTTGGAAGAATGCGAAGGGAAGCTCTTGATTACCTTATACAAGTTTAAGCAGATGAAAAGGGAGAATCCTCGGATTCGTGAGAAGCTTGCAGTCTTGGAAAAGAATGTTGAGGATGAACTTCTTCAACTTGGATGGACAATGGAGCAAAATGAAGTTGCAGATTGTACTGACAAGGAAGAGGAAGCCGTGATAGTTGAAGATGTTGCAGACATGACCATGATGGAGGATGAGCTTGAGATTGATCAAGTTGGACCAGGATCATGCAGTTTGGAGACATGTATGGATGAGGGTACTCTCATGGAGGAACTTCATGATGATGATAATGTAAGTACATTTGATACATGTGTTTCATTTGAGCATTTGGTAGATGGACCGCACGCAGGGGATAACAACACTAGGTTGCCGATGCAGGGGAGCATCTTACCATGGATGCTTATGATGAGACCTTGTATGGAGAAGCAAGGGTTGTTGACTGTTGCAGGACTTGTTGGGGTTGTTTGTGACCTTATGGTAGAAGGTGCAAAGGCCCGTGACAAGGGAGGAACATGATGATCGTTGCGGATGAATGGGTCATGCTTTAGTCACATTGGGTAAGTGCCCGACATGACTCATGGATAAATTGGAGGGCACACTCTTGGGTGGACTTCTCATGGCCGAGACCAAGAGCAAGTCTTGGTGGAACCTTTGGTGGCGGAGCTATGATGGAGAGACTCATATGATGATGATATGGTTGGGTGACTGAGTTCACTAAACCGATGATTGCAAACTTGGATGGGGATGACCGATTGTTGTGATGGGTCTACTTGGTTGGACTACATGGACAACTTAGTCATGGACATCAGGTTGGAGACATGGAGCATGGCAGTCTTATGCAGGGACATTATGTGGGAGCACTTGTAGAGGTGTCCACTTATGGGCATCAATGAGGAGTGCCAAAGCAGGATGTTGTGTGCAGATGGATTTGCTGACGTGACATGGAGACTTATTACTTATGAGCCGATGGAGAGGTTGTGCACTCTTGTACAACAAGGCCATGGACTTGGATGGAGTTGTGAGCAGACTATGGGGCATTCTTACTACATGGAGAGCTGAGGCATCTTGGAGAGACCTTTGGGTCGAGACTTGTGTGCCTGCTAAGATGTTGGTTGGGGATGGCTTATGGAGCTCATGATGACATGAGATTATTGTGACTTTTGGGGACTTCATATATGGTGGACTTAGAGGATCTAATGCATTAAGGAGCTGAGGTCAGAGACTTTGATTCAGGATGGGGTGCATACTTTCAACTACATGCATGGGGATGGCTTGAAAGAGTGACTTGATGTGGAGGATCGACATGAGACACTTTGGAGTGATGGAGCTACGATGATGATGATGCCTTGGTGGCAACAGTTGGGCATGGGTTGAGCCGAGACTCAACTACTTTGGACAACATGTTGCAGATGAGATGAGGACTACTTCATGGACCTGAGCATGGCTTACACTTATGGATGGATTCTTGATCAAGTTGATGATGTGACAGGATGTTCAGAGAAATGACTGATGGTGGCATGATGATGTTCACTCTCATGGTTTGGGCATGAAGGTTGGATTAGCTACCCAACTAGTTCAGACATGGGGACATGTAGTGTGCAGAGATGTGTTAGCATCGTGTTGGAGTATCATAGCAGCAGTTCACATGAGGACGACACATGATGAGGTCAACACGATATGTTGCAGTGAGCATGTAGCTTGAGATGGAGGGGCCAGCCTTCCATGATGGAGAGCAGCATGTGGAAATTGCGACAAGGTGGTCGATGGTCATGGATTGAGATGATTTCCGATGTATAACATACCGATGGGTGTATACCTTGGTATGGTGATCTTGGTGACAGATGGTTGCTAGGATGAGATATTGTCGAGGACGAAAATGACTTCTAGTGGGGGAGGATGTCAGGACCTGCAGTTCGTGCGACGGGTAGGGCGACTCCACCATGTGAAGTGCGTACAAAACATGAAACGAAATGAACCTTGGGTGAGTTTATAAGGTGTTGGGCGAGTTGAGGGGGTGGTCCCATGAGTTGGGCGGGCCGACCATCCTTTGGGAGAGACAAAACATTATGAACGAGTCGGCTGGGCGTTTGGTGTGGGTCGGCCGGGTGACACAACGCGCCACGCGCCCATATATATTGGAGGGTGTTTGGAGGCAAACGACCATCCATCATTTGATCAACAAGTTCGAACAAGGAGTTTTGAAGTGCGTGGATGAGCCTGCACGACGGGCAGAACTCGGGTGTGAACTCGTTCAGAAAAATCGTTCAGACAGTCGTTCGGGAAACTCGTTCAGACAATCGTTCAGAAAAGTCGTTCGGGAAACTCGTTCGGACAGTCGTTCAGAAAACTTGTTTGGACGATCGTTCGGGACAGTCATTCAGGAAAGTCGTTCAGGAAAGTCATTCAGAAAAGTCATTCAGGCAGGTCGTTCGCATAGTCATTCGGGCAGGTCGTTCAGGCAGGTCGTTTGGGAGGTCGTTCAGGCAGGTCGTTCAGGTGGTCGTTCAAGCAGGACTCGGGTGAGGTCGTTCAGGTGGTCGTTCAGGCAGGACTCGGGTGAGGTCGTTCGGGCGACCCGGGCGAGGACGTGTGGCGACCCGGGTGAGGTCGTTCGGGAAAACTGGGTGAAGTCGTGTGGCAACTCGGGTGAAGTCGTGCGGTGACTTGGGCAAAGTTGAATGGGTGAACGGGTTGATGTGCAGACGGGCGGCCGAGTGAGGGCGCGTCGTGCACGACGAAACGGTGAAGTGTTGAGATTGTGAACGGAGATGTGTCTCAGGTAGAGGCACCCGTGTGTGGCGACTTGGAGGCGTGCCTGAGTTGGGAAAACAACACGATCATGCGACGAGGTGAACATAGGGTTGGTGAGTCGTGCGGCGACTGTGTGGAGGTGCCGACAAGCTGGGCAACCGAGTTTGCCGAAGTTGTGAAAAATTGGCTGTGTAAATTTGGGGTTTCCCAAGATTTAACTTGTGCATTGTAAAAGTGATGATTGTATAATATATTGATATCGGGCAGACTCATATTGCAGGGAGTTGCCCCTCCCTTTATACTGTTGTGCATTTCTCTTGTATAATGCTGTTGATAATGAATGTGTATGGGTGTTTGTTGGTATAAAGGATAAATTAATTATACTTGGTTGAGAATCACAAAACTAAGTAAGAGTAAGTGGATATGCGTAGTCCATGAGCACGAGTATTGTTAAAAAGAAAGTGTTCGGTGGTGCCACACCTCGCCAGCAAAGTAAAAAAACTACCATAGGCTTGGGGGCATAACATCCACAACCATATCCTTCACTAACACCTGCAACTTATCCAACATGAGCACCTGCTCCAGCTCGATCCCCATTCCCTCTACCCACAACTCTAGGGTGACCGCCACTTCATACATCATTTCGTATACACTATTTATAAACAATCCATGTAGTATATCGTACCATTTTGTATTAGGACATTCCATGCAATCCGCATGGGCATATAATGCGCATGCCGCTGCGCTTGGATGACAATCAATATCAGAAGAAAATAACGAGATGGATGATCATCTGGAAAGGGAGAAGCCGGATATGCCCCTAGTATGGGCATGCTTCTATGACAACTGGTACTATTTTAGAGGCATTAAATAGCCTATAGGGTTGGAAATATTGGTTGCCCATGGCATAATGGGTATCAGTTCCTCACGTAGTAAAAAAGGAACTGTAGAATTTGGGTTGTTCAATAAAAATCACAGAAAGTACCACTGGTTGCAGAACAAGTGTGTACCAAACGAGGATTTGTACCTTTTGCGGTGTCCTTCATTGATACGCGATTCAGACACCCTTACTGGACATCGACTATTCGACATTGGCACCGCGAAGTATTAATGCCATGGATTAATTTTTAATGCCAAAATCACGGGGGCTCCTCCTATGTGGATCAGCGTCCTGTCCTGCATCAATTTGGATTGCAATTTTAACATGGTCAGATTGTTTAATCATTTTGGATTGCAATTTTAACAGCGTCAGATTGTAAACAGTGGCGTTGTATCCTCGAGCGGTGATAAACAAAAAATGGCTATTTCACATCTCTGAATTCACATCTTCTTATCATAAAAACACACAATCTCCTAATTGTTTAATAACATAATCAATTTGATTACACTTTGATTCGCTTCGGTGTTTTCTTTGGGCATATGGCATGGTGTAATTTACGGATAAAAATTCTTTTTCATTAGAAAGGAAAAATACAATTTTAAATTAAATTATGATTTTTGAAGTTTAAAATATATTTTTGAATCTATAAATCAATTAAACATAACATTCAAAAATATAGTCTACTAAAATTCTACATATTAAATAATTTAGTTTATTGCATAATTGCTATAATGTACACACATTTAATTATATTATTTGAAATGAACAATTCAATAAATGTTAATCAGCCATAATAGTAGGATAAAAAATTGAATTTTATGATATAAACAAATTTTGTATTTTGAGTTTTTTATTTCACTTTTAAATTTATCAAATTTAATAAACATATGATGATAACGTACAAACAGTGAAAATTGCAATACAAAATAGCTAGCAAATTTTAGCCACCAATATTTCTAGAGTTAAAGTTCGGGAAATATATATCCATCCTTAAATTTTATGCTTATTTAAATCTACCCCATTACATTAATAAAACTATAACTTGACCAATATTAATATTAATAACCCCAAATTCCAACCTATACCTATTAGGTAAACCCAACCAATAATAATAAACCCCACCAACAATAATAAATTTGCTTCGCTGTTGTAAAATTTGCTGGGATTGAATCATGATATGGCAGGGAAGAGATTTCAGCTTTGGGCCTAGGAAAGCTATGATTTTATGACAAACGCATAAGTGTAACTTTACGAAACTTTGAAAATGGTGACGGGCTTGAAAGCAATTTTTTGCTTTGGTCCTGTGTGAAAAGCAGTAGTGGTAAAATTAAACATTGAAGATTAGTGTCAGTGAAATAAATGGAAATTGCCGACATAGGCAGAGTTCAATTCGGAATATCGCACTTGAATTTGGTTTCTGAATGGGTTAAAATAATAGAAAGGGTAGCTTCTATTTTTAATGGAAAGGGTAGCTTCTATTTTTAATTAAAAATTAGGCGATAATTATTTAAGTTGGAATGGGTTAAAATAATGGAAAGCGTAGCTTCTATTTATATTGAAATTAGGTTATAATTATTTAAGATTAACTATTTTATTTAATAATTTTTTTCTTTAATTTTGTTAAAAAAAAATTTAATTTTTTAAAAAATATTAGATTTCTTTATATATTCAAACGTATATAATAATTGTCTCAAAATTTACCTATAAAATATGGAAAAATGTCTATTAATTAAAACGTATTTAAAATGGATTGTTAATAATATGTAACTAAATTTTGATTATCTAAAAAATTACCTATCAAATAATGAAAAAATAAAAATAAAAATAATTATTATCAAAATTAAGAATTTAAATAAGAAATATACATTAAAAAATAATTAACAATATATATATCTATTTTATTGTTTTGAAGCTTTTTAATTTTTATAATCTCACTTACTATAATCTAATTAAATGAAAGGTAAATCAATCATTTGTGAATAAAATAGCCTAGATCAATCCCAGTCAAGTGTTGAGAGGGATCAAATTTCTAGGGGCGCAAACCTTTTTTTTAGTGCAAAACTTGAGGAAATGTTTACACCTCAAGAGTTTTGATCCTTCTCTGCACTTAATCCAAGGTTAAGATGGATCTAGGCTGATTTGATATATATAACTTCGATATTTAAGATAGCCTACTTGAAGCTTAGATCATGAAACCTAATAAACTCATTTGTTATACGCGTAAAACACAATAAGAATATATACATGTATCTCTTCAGGGGTCAATGATATTAACTAATTTTGGTTTAATTTTATTTTTAATATTATCATTCGATCTGCTAAATAAAACTCAATAACAATTATATCTAAACTAAGTTGTTATGAACATATGAGAGACATATTCTAGTGATTTTTCATGTTGAATTTAAAAACAACCTTTCACGGTGTAAATTGAGAAACTCCATTGATTTTATGCAGACAAAAAATATAAACAAAATGTAGGATTGCATGTATTAGATTTTATATTTTTTTCATGCTCAAGTTTCTCTTCACACTCAACTGTACAATTTCAAACATTAAAAATAAAATGAATAACATATAACATAACCTAGAAAATCTAATATTTGAAGGATATGTAACAAAGTGAGCAAGAGTGTTTTTCACAAGTTTTATGTGGAAGACATGCATCCACAACTATAAATTATTTGTGTAGTGCACCTTTATTGAGTGGTTTTCTTCGCCAAATTGGATATTAAAATTGCTTAGAGTTATGATACTTGTTGTGGAAATAAGAATTTATTTTTATCTCACAAAAATATTTCATTGCAATGAATGTCTCAAATTAGCGAATAAACTATATTAGAAAAGAAAATCATAAGAAAAACTATGGGTTGTGAAAACCTATAGCGCAAAAACTTCCATCATTATATTTACTATTTTATCTCGATTTTATTTTAATTATTAATTATTATTATTAATTTTTAATTTTTAATTTTATTTTTTTAATGCAATTTCACCATTAGAGAAGAATACCAGATGTATGGGTTGTGGAAGCCTAAAGCCAAGAAACCTCAATCCATAAATTTAGTATTTTATCTCAATTTTAGTAAAATTATTAATTATTACTATAAATTGATCATTACAGAAGAATACTATGAAAAAACTATCGGTTGCGAAAAATTGGAGCCCAAAATATTGCCTTAAATTTACTATTTTATCGCAATTTTATTTTAATAAATAATTATTTGTTTTATTATTTATTTATTTTATTTTTATGTAATTTGAACAAATTGAAATAATGACTCTAAGAAAGCTAGGATTTTGGGACAAACACATTAATTGTAAATTTACAAAACATTTAAAATATTGATGATCTTAAAAGCAATTTTACTTTGAACATATTTCAAACACAATAATGGTAAAATTAAACATTAAAAATTAATGCCTCTCAAATAAAATAGAAATTGCCCACCTTTGGAGTTCAATTTGGAGTATTCTCACTTAAACTTGATTTTGGAATTTTGGAATGCTTTGAAATAATGCAAAGGATAGCTTCTATTTTTGTTTAAATTAGCCAAATTATTTTGTAAACTAAATTTATGGGAGATACTATTTTTTGTATTTTATTATTATTATTATTATTTTAATTTTGCTCAAATTTAAATAATTTTTTTAAATTATAAGTTTCAGTCATGTAATATATAAAATTTCATTTTATAATGTAGATTTATTTGTACTTTAAAAATATAAAATTTTCCTTTACAATTATATCCATAAAAATGTCACATTATTTATTATTTTAATGCATTAAAATTGGTTGACCAATAATATTTAACTAATTTTCTTCATCATCCAAAACTTTTCTACACTTTTTTGATTCACCTATCAAGTAATCAGAAAATAAGAATTATAAAATTAATTTTACTAAAGCTAAATATTTAACCAAAAATGTAAATAAAAAATAATAATTAACAATATATATTTTATTTTATTGGTTTTACTTTTATAATCATCCTCTAGAGTAATCCTAATGTAATGAACGCTAAATTAAACATTGTGACGAAAACTAGACTAGATCCACCTTAGCTCTGGATCTATCAAGCACAGAGAGAGATCAAACCTCTCATGGTGAAAACCTATTTTCGAGTGCAAAACTTGAGGAAATGTTTGCATCTCGAGAGATTTTATCGCTCTTGGCACTTAATAGAACTAAAGTTAAGATGGATCTAGGCTGGTTTGATCTATATAAGCTCGGTAGTTAAGACAATCTACTTGAAGTTTTTTTTTTAGACAGTAAAACCTAATAAGCTCCTACGTTATACTATAAAACCTAATAAAATTATATGCCTCTATCTTTGCAAGAGTTGAGGACATTAAATATCCTTAGTTTAATTTTATCTCTAATGTTATTATTTGATATCCTAAATAAAACTAAATAATAATTGTATCTAAACTGAGTTGTTATGAGCATCTCAGAGACATAATTGAGTGATTTTTCATGCAGAGGTTAAAGCCAATGGTTCACATAGTCTAAATTGAGCAAGTCTAATAATTTTAGTGGAAACAAGAAATATAAACAAAATGTAGGACTGCATGCACCATATTTTATTTTTTCCATGCTCTTTTTTCTCTTCACACTCAAGAGTATAATTTCAAACATTAAAAATAAAATGACTAGCATACAAAACAACATGGAAAAATCTAATCTTTAAAGGCTATCTAACAAAGTGAGCAAGAATGTTTTTCCCAATTTCTACCTAGAAGACATGCATCCGCAGCTATAAAGCCTTCATGTAGTGTGCCTTTATTTAGTGGTTTTCTTTTTGAAATTGGATATGAAAATTGTTCAAGGTTACCATATTTGTTATGCAAATTAGGATTTATTTTAATCTCACAAAAATATTTTATCACAATAAATGTATCAAATTAGAAAATAATACCTTTAAATAGACATATTAGAGAACAATACCATAAGAAAAATAATGGGTTGTTGATCCGGGTGGATGTTGGTGGCCATCAACCTATCCCACTTGAACCCCCACAAATATCTCTTTCAACTTTTCAGTTTCCTTAATTGTAGCACAATATACAACTTTAGCAATTTTTCAGGTCATGAACTTCTAGAGCCGTTTTGAGGCACTAAACGACGTTTTTGGGGAAACCAGGAGAAACATGAGATATGGATCAATGTTGCTTACTCAAAAGTTGTATACCTGAGATAGATATTTCTAATGATGTATTGTGCACGCCAAATAGAGATCGTATGCCAAAGTTACGACCCTAGGAAGTTGATGTACCCATTTATCCAAACGGGGCCCATAGTTCGGTATTTCATCTCCTAAGGTTAGGTTTTTGGATGTTTAGGGTTTTCCATTGTTTCTCAACAATAAATAGGCCTTCGTGCCTCATTGTAATATAGTTCAAAGGCATGTAGTCGACACATCTCTTCTCAGAGATAAGCTACCATTGCCCTAGCTTGTTTATTTCCACTTCTATTTGGAAGCATATTTCAGTATTTTAGATTAATGAAATGAAGTATTATTTCTACTACATCTCTGTATTTATGGTTATATCTATAATTTGTTGTGTTCCCATTTAAATCCGGATCACTGGTATCAAAGTTGTCTGCTTCTTTTCTCTGTTTTGCTTTTCATGTCCCCAACGAGGTCAAGATATAAGAAGAAGATTACCGGGGGAAAAACCATCGGTTGCACAAAACTGGAGCCCAAAAACTCTAGTAAATTTTCTATTTTATCTCAATTTTATCTTAATGATTAATTCTTTTATTTTTATTTATTTACTTCATAATTTTCTTATTTAATGTTTTTTTACCAAGTCAACATTTTTACATAATATATGTATATTTATGAGCCTGACCTTTAAAAAATACTCACATGTTTAACTCCCACACATCTAACATCTAATGGCTACAATTCCAACATCTACACATATGACATCTAATGTATACAAATTCACCCCATACTGGTATGTAGAGTGTTTCTCTGTGGAATGCGTATTAAATGTCATGGAAAATTAATTTGTGAAGCATTTTGTAAAAATGTGTGTTGTTAAAGTGGAAAGGATATAAGGAGATTTTTTAATTGTAAAAATATAAATTAAAAATTACCCTATTACATGTATTTTTTTCCTTTATGTGATAAATTGCTTGAAAAAATTATTTAGTTTTTTAATTTATAACTTGATGTTTATATTTAATTTAAATAATTTTATATAAAATTTGAAATATGATATTTTATGTATAAATTTTACTAACTAACCTTTGCACTTAGAAAACAAGAACACCTATATTTTGGTTGAGTAAAATTTGAATATGAGTTTTTACCAATATAAAATTGTTAGTTAGCAGTGACAAATTTGTCTTATTAATGTAATCTATTTGACCCAGTGTTCTATGGTTTTCGCATGGGATTTATAGGCCTTGACGATATTGATTTTTTTGTTTTTAATTTCTTGTAATTTTATAATTGAATTTGACATTTTTCATGCTAAGAAGGATTGTTGTTTCTAATATAGAAATAGATCAACACATTCTACTATATCCTTTTTAAAAGACTAGATTAATTATATTATGAATCCTCTCACATACTCTTTTTTGTGGCCAAATTATTTAGGTGAAACTTTCTATGCTATTATTATAAGTTTTAATTAGGTTGAATTTTGGATGCAAACAGTTGCTCCTTACTGGGTCTGTTTGAGAGGTACCCATCAAGTATGCATATTTTGTCTTCAAGGATAATTGTTTCAGATGTATAAGTGAGATTGAAGTAGAAGTAGAAGACTCTTTATGAATTTTTTCTTAAGGAATTCCATTAGCTAGTGATTCTTTGTATGAAGGGTATGCTAATTATTTATTTTTACTTTTTTTAAACTCTAAAGTTGATAACTTGTGAAACCAATCTCAAGAAAGCTCCATATGAAGGAACGTTTTTGAGAGGGTTCTATTTAAGTTGATCTTACGCATAGCCTAACCAAGTTAATTTTTTGGTTCCAATTATTAGCATGACTTGTGTTGCAGAAATATTAAGGAGAACCCGTTGGGATTTTTTAGAACACCTTGGTTATTTTGTCATCATGTTTAGAGTATTTATCGACTAATATTACATTCTAGTTATCCTTTCTTATCTAGAAACAATTCCTTGATATTCCTTGATAAAATTTCTTTCTTATCCTTTCTTACCTAGCACATGAACACATTATATCCCCCTAAGGGAATTTTATTTTTCAAAAATTGGAAAGGTTTTTCAAACCTATATCTTGGCTCCTATCAAATTTGTGTTCCGGTTAAGTTTAAAATAAATTTGAGGAACTCATTCTCATTAGGGTACAAGATATTGTTCATAGGATGTTGATCTAATTATATATTAATTTTCCAAAGAGTGATTTCAATTTAAAGCTTGGACTATTGCACGCTTGATTGTAATATGATGCCTTTGGTAAACCTTGTAGTGGCGCCACCTATATAGATCATTTCAACTCCCAATACCTCTCAAACAATAAATAAAAATGAAGTGGGAAGTGGTAAATAGTTTGAAAAAGAAAACACTTTTGGAAAGCTAATACATTATCCCTAAAATTCATGCCCCCCAAGGATGTAGATATTACATTCCTAGAAATACATACACCCCTTCAACTAGAAATCATGTAGCTATTAGGAATGCATTATATTAACTCATTGAATTGAAAAAAAGTGGGGTTGTTATTAACCTTTTTTTGGCTTCTTTTTTTGGCAATTATTTTTTGAGCTATTGTAATATACTCTTACTTGAGGGATTAGGGTTGTGACCGAATTTGGATTAATGGAATAGTGTTTTGGATGATATGGATTATGTAAATAATATATTATGTATACTCTATTTAAGAAGATGAAGACAAGAGAGGTGTGACTCAAACATTTGATGGTTTTCATCGTTAATGTTTTCTAGGGTAAATTGTTGTGTATTATGTGGATGTTATTGTTTTTATCTCTAATTTTTTTCAGTAATATATATAAGTTTAAATACAGAGGTTTAAAACTTATAATTCCACTTAAGAAGCTATGGGCGATGTCTATCAAAAACCCTCTCCTGAATCTTTTTGTCTCTCGAATTAGAGAATAAGACAAGATCTTGCGTATTAGAGTGATTAACACTATAGGTATATTTTAGGAGGCCTTAGTGGCCCAAAAAAAAATATAACCAAACTCCAAAGAAACAATGTCCTCACAACAATAGGAAAAATAAGGGTTCCAAAGTGTCTCATGCAACTTCTGCTTTTAATGGTGACAAAGGACCAAAATCAAAGAGCAAGAAGATTAATAGACATTGCAAGTATTATAAGAAAGATGAACATACAGAGTAGATTGTTTTTTAAAATATGGAGGCCTTGAAAATAGAAATGAAGAATCACAACATCAATCTTGATTCTTCTTCTAACAATTCTTTTCATGGACATGCACTTTTTGCTTTTGGTTTCTCCTTCAATGTGACCTCTACTTCTTCTTATGATTGGCTCATTGATTTTGGAGCAGTTGATCATATCACTAATGATAAATACATTTTTCTACTCTTAATGATTTTACCACCCATTAGATAAACTTTTAGCCTAAAAGTGGCCTCCTAAGGAAAAATAATAAAATGATAGTTAAAATAATAAAATAATAGATGAATTTTGGAGTGAAGAGAAGAAAACTACTTTTCTTTATTGTACTTTTGACATATCTCCTTATAGGTTTACTCAAATTTCAAGTGTAGACACTCATTGGATGTGAAACTAAATTCCACCTCCAACAAGTATGCATTATGCATATTTTTTAGAAGACCAACAACAATAAAAAAATGCGGATACACTAAAAAAGTTTTGTGAACACTATTTTTTAATATATCTTAAATTTTTATCAATGGTGTTCTTCTCAAAAGTATGCATAATGGGTAGTTGTTGGAGATGGAATTTAATTATTCATTCAACAAGTTTCTATGCCTGAAATTCGAGTAAAGCTATTACAAGATAAGCCAAAAATACAATTGAAAGAAGTAGTTCTTTTAATCTGAATTAGATCATTATATTGTTTTTCATCCATCTCGATGCATTGAGAGTGGAAAAAGTGGAGGAATCAACTCATGGGACCGTTTTCACGAGTGTGACCATGTTTGACAAAATAGAGTCTGAAACCTTGCGAGAATGTTTTGAGGCATCAAACAAATATTTTTTGGGGTAAAAATTTGTCTCTTTACCTCCACTCCATCACATGCTATTCTACAAGCAAATATCTTTCGAACGCGCTAATCAAATTTCGTATGCGAAAGTTATGACACTGAGAAGCTAACTTTCCCATTTTCTCCTCTTTAATTCAGGAGGATGTTGCATCAATCCCTGTTATTCATGGAAAAGGGGCTAGCCACATGATTATGATGTAAAAGACTCTTGAAGAGTCTATATTGTAACTCTGGTTAAGAGTTAGGGTAGTCAAACTTAACCACTAGTAGGTTGTCGAGTTGTGTTATAACTGGGCCACTAGGAGGAAGAGACATTCCATTATTTCGAGTGAATCTATTCCATATATAAGCAAAAAAAATAATCAAGAGGGATACGAGGTAGAGAAAACAAAGATGATATATGCAGTGTAGTAGCCCACAGCCATACACCATACATTTTTGTATTCACATCCATATTTCTTGATAGAGAAACATAGTGGAGCGATCTCATCTTCTACCTGAGTTTTTCTCTTCTCTTCACTCCAAAATATTTACATGTACTGACTTTTAAATTTAAATGGTTTTGATTAGTTTACATATTCTGACATGGAAATTAAAGGAAATTTTCATGGGAACTTTTAGGCTGAAATTTACTGTAATGAAACAAATTTATGTTGATGATTAAGATCTCTTAGTGTATTTATTTTTTAGAATAAGTCAAGAATATATTTTTCATTTGTATGATGTATTATGCTTTCCTAGACTTTTTCATGACCTTCTATTAGTTTATTAGATCACTCATTTAGGTTGAGGGAAAAAAATAGAGATTTCACCTCACCAATTTGTAATTAAGGATTTAAAATATCCTAATCATGTTCTCATTGGAATAGTTTTTTATATTACCTAGTTGTACAAGTTGGAAAGCTCTGGGTCATTTTATTTTTCCTCAGTTTTTCATTATGTATACTAATAACTTAAACAATTTTTGGCAAGTGATATTTGGTCATCTAAACTATTGCTCATTGCAAAAACTATGTAATTAAAATATGGTGATGTTTCTTCCTCTTATTCCTTGTAGCAATGATATTTGCGCTAGTTGTGTTCTTGGCAAATATCATTTGGATAATTTTTTGAAATGTGCCTCTTGGCACACCTCAGACCCCTTATAACTTGTTGATAGAGATTTGTGTGGTACACTTTCTTCTCCCTATTTCTTTGGGTTCAAGTACTTCCTAACCTTCATTGATGACTTCTCTAAATGCACTTGGATTTATTTCTTAAAACGTAACATTGAATTTTTTGACATGTTCTCAGCCTATAAGGCCCATGGCACTTGACTCAATAAATATCTAACATATGATGTGCATTTCTGACATACTAAACAATTCCCTTAATTTGACTACATATTGGACAATACCTCTAAAAATAACGTTATTTAACCCACTATCAATACAAACTAAATAAAGCTTCCCAATTAAAAAAACCCTAATAACACTAGATATTGTAGTTATCTATTTATTAATTAACATTCTTTATACCACTCTTTATTTTTTCATCAACTTTGAGCTCCATTCTTTTATACCTACCAATATAAAAATCCTTTAGCCCCTATTATATGATAAATATATTATGTCACTTTTTCCTCAATATATATCCCCCAATATAGACACGTGTGGTATGGTATTGCAACCCTAGGAAAGCCCCCTGTGACAAGGCCCTTATAGAAAAGTAATATAGACATTAACCTAAAGGGTTAAGAACAATTAATGGATGAGAATATGTTAACAATAAATTCACAACTTACTCCATTACACGTGGAATTTAAATGAAATACATTGTTCGATATGCACGATAGAAAATTGGTGTTGCTCAAGGAAATAGTCATACATTAAAGGAAATGGCTAATTGTGTGATTCAATCTAAGGGATTAATTCTTCATTATTGGACAAAAGTAATCAAGTTTACAACTTACATAGTAAATTTCACTCCCACAAAACTTCCAAGAGATATAACACTAGAAGAAGCAAGGAATAACATCAAGCCATATGTAGGCCAATTGTATATGTTTAGTAATAAAACATCGGATCACATTCTTGATGAAAAAAGGGAAAATCTACAGCCTAAAAATTTGGAGCATGGAGGAAATTTCTACACAGTTCTAGGAGCCATACAAGATGCTCAGTTCAGGATTGTGCAGTGAAACTGACCTCGAGGATAGCCTCACGCACTGGGTAGTTCTTGGTAGCAGAGTAAGGTCACTGAGGGCTAAGACTATGCAGTGCATCTCAGTATGGTTCTGGTCCAAGAGATTTTCAAGAAAATGGCTAAATGTGGGTGGTGAGTGAACTGGTGCAAACTTGACATTCTGATCACACACTAGCATACCTTGAGGACAATACAACACAGACCAATAAGACTAAACATGTGCTAAGTGAAACTATCTTAAAGCTAAGAGTGATAAGTTTGACACTTGAGGTAGACCTTCAGATGATCATGACGACACTTATGTAATTGTGCTTAAAAATTTATTTGTTTGTGAGACCGAAGTTCACAAAGTGAAGACAAGTCATGCAGACAAAGGAAAACCTTCAAAATCACCAGAACAAGATCGCAAGCATTTCACAGAATCCATATGCCAAAAGAAGATCGTTGGTCAAACAAGCAACAAGGGGCAAGACACATACAGAAAACACATGGCCTAAATTTCAATGCTTGCAACCATGCATGTCATTAAATATAGAATGATATGAAGATGATCAACAATACTTGAAGCTACACTGAGAGATGTATTTCAAAAGGATCAGCTCTTCTTACCATAGTAACCTTCCATATGGTTATGCATTTGACGGATTTTTCAAGTGGTCCTGATATTTTATTATAACTCGGTTCCTTGGTCGTTCTCCTCAACTCCTTGAGAGGCATCCAGCATGTAATTTATCCTTTTGGTCACTGGTAGATACATCTACACAGTTTTAGTGGGAAGTGACTACTATCACAATGATGTCCTAGGAGGACATCTATCCAGTTTCTGAATGCAAGGTAAACTGGACAACTGGGACAACACTATGTAGTTTTGAGATCTGAGACACTATAATGGGATGGGGTTCTTGAAGGACACCTTTGTGTAGTTTCTGTATGCAAGGCAGAGTGAGAAACTAAGGGACTATAGTGCATAATTTATGGATACTGTGGGCTCTCGCTAAGGGAAGGACACTAGAGGAAATCACTATGTAGTTTTGGATGGCAAGGGAGGCTAGGTTCTGTATGCATTGTGCACTTCCAGCAGGGAAGGGGAAAATCTTGAGGGTTGCAGAAGTGAAGTGTGCAGTTCTAGAAAGTTGGATGAGGCTAAGTTGGTATGGAACTCAGAAATTTAGCTATGTGTGGGACCAATGGAGCTAATGTGAACAATGATAAAACTTGACTATGATCACACCCTTGAACACTTAGGGATAGAACATAGACCATACAGAATGTATAAAACATACTCTTCTTGATGGAACAACCTTCATGACAAGACTACGTGAAGTGAGTGCAAAACATGTTTATGTGATGAGAAGAACCCATACGCATAAAGGTTTCCCCTTGAAGTAGAACAAAGTTACCTTTGTGTAACAAATGATAATCCCCATGCCCAAAGATGACACGTGCTCCATAAATATGAAACACTCTTAAGGTCAAGAACGAGAGCTTGAGATCACTAGCTCACCAATAAGTGACCAAGAAACAATTGATTACAGGATCCATGGTAGGCTCCCAAATTTGCACGCGAGCTGAAATTTTGGAGGGTGGTTGTAGATGCTACAACATTGGTAACAAGTTGGTAGAACTCTAGCTCTTTGTATGGACCTTGTCTCATGAAAAGTGAGTCTAACACTTTCGGAAGTATTATTTGATTCTTTGATCGACATGGCTTCCTTACTAGCTTGAGTGAAAGATGTAGTCCCTACCATCCACTTGGTCGGTCAGCACACATACAAAGCCATGTCAACCAAGTTGTTTCAATTGGGGATGAGGGGTATATTGCTACACAAGTAATATAACTATCAGAGTATTAGTTTCATCTCTAGTGTTTCTCCACTGTGAGTAGGCCTAGATGGTACCCCAGCTGAGTCATGAAAAAACACAAGCATCACTCTCCTAAGAATGATCTTGGTCAGTACCCGGACATAGTTACTTGCATTAGCTCTCTACACAGGAATCCTTTCTCTTCTTTCACCCTTTTTTTTTAATTTTTTATTTTTTTCAAAAGAACTGTGCATATGAACTGATTTATTTTTCATGAGGCAGAAGAGGGATCCCGACTTATTGAGAGAAGAAGAGGTTGTCCCTTTAGATAAGTATGTTATGTATACCTCTGACATACTTGTTAACATTTTCCCCTCAAATTACTCTACTTGACTAAGTTGACAAGGGTTAATCGAATAATAGAATAACAGATTAGAGTACACGGTACTAGTTAAAGCACAAGAGTTGTGCGTAGCCAAACCTCACTCTGAACATAACGTATTTTCCATTAGGATATCATCGAGTGAAGAACACAAGATCATCGTAAAGAGAGGGAATAGACAGGTACCCAAATGTTCATAGTCATACAACTCATCTTATCTTTTGTCGAGCTTGTCTCAAGAGCCAATCATGGTTTCATGTGAAGCTAAACCTACGGGAGCATAGAAAGAAAAAAAACAAGAAATAAAACACTACTACTCCTATGCTAAATAGTGCATGGGCCTACTCACGTAAAGTGATATTTCCAATGCAGCCACAAACGCATTGGTTGGCCCATGTTGATGAAGGCATATTTAACAAGAAACATAAGCATGCAAACCAACAAACAAATAATATAAGACAATGAAGATCAATACGCTCCAAGTTTAAATGCATACATAGTAAACAAAAGAGTAAATGTGCACGAGAAACATTTTTTGGACGTGCCATGGTGTCGCAACAAACTGTGCACAAATGATAAGCATGTACACTCTTTCAACCATGAGAAATGATCAAACATAAAAACTAAAGACAACTAGCATTTCATAAGAGTGCTCATTGTGTATGATTCCTCAAATGAATGAGAAACGGGTCCTGTGATACAAGTGCAGGATGTGAAATATGTAAACTAGATTAATCTTCAATGAAAACAAGAGATCGATAAGGAGTCTGGGTTGTTTCAATGCATTCCTCATTGGAAGTGGAACTAACCTCCACACAACGAGGACCTGACGTAACAATCAATGTGGGCTGAAGTGCCTCGATATCTTGAGGGTTTCCACTTCATAAGCAGGTACAACATCAAAGACTCGTAAATTAGAAATATCAGTAGTGAATGAATCAACATCGCGATCGAATGAAGGAGTAAAGGGATCATGACAGCCATGATCAAAAAATTTGATATGTTCATCAACATCCTCATGATCTAACGAATCATACAGAGGGGTTGATGATAAACAAGAATGTGCAGCTTGTGCACCCACCATTATGATTTTTGATATAAAACTATTAGTCATAATCATATTATTTATTTCTTCTTTTATAATTAATTATCAGTTTTCATTTATCTGTTATTTCAAGCATGGGATGGAAATTGTTATCTAGCTTCCATTAGGGTTTGGGGACAACCTTTAATAATAAAGTTCAAGCATATGGGCTCTTTAAAGGTCATTCTCTAGCCAAGGAAAGCAACATTGAATGGTTTCTTGTAGTTTGGAACTCCAAAATCATTATAGGACACCTTTGAAATAGATCAAATGCTAAGGACCCTCTTCTCAATTCTTCATGCTTCAAATCCAATAGGTGATGTCTATGCATCATGTCAAAAGGTAGAAGTGGGAGTTTTTTGCAACCCAAGAGATTTTTCATTTGCAGAATTCCTTCTATAACCTATCATATTAACTTGTTAGTAAAATTCCACGCCAAGTTATCATGGATTTGATTTATGGCATCTATATGTCCTTGAATTTATGGCTTCACAATTTATGTGGCTTTTCATTCACAAGGATGGGAATTATCTCTTGGTGGGGCCTCCACGAAGGAATTGTGGTGTCTAGTTTTTCTATAGAATTTGATTTATGGCATCTGTATATCCTTGGATTTATGGTTTCATAATTTATGTGTGTTTTTTATGCAAGAAGGCAATTATCTCTTGGCGAGGCCTCCATGAGAGAATTGTAGTTTCTAGTTTTTCTATGGTCTTTGTGTATCGTTTTCCACCTATAGATTATCTAATTTGGGATTTTTGGTTTTAATTAGTAAGAAGAATGTATTATGTGGGTTTTGGTAACATTTGGTAGCATTTCAGGATTGACATGAATCCCCTTTACAATGTACCATTGTTTTTTTCTTGAATGTTAGCCTCCTAACACTCATTTTTCTATTTCGATGTGGAGTTTATTGAATGTTGATTCGATAATATCCCACCTTGTTCTTTAGGATGTGATTTGAACATTCACATTTTCTTATGCTTCCGTTTAATATCCATTCTCTTCTAGTTTCTCTCCTCCCCTAAGTCTATGTGGTGGTGTGATTCTAGGCTTCCATTGATTCTTTCCTTATGGTGGGAGTTCGATAGCTTTGATGAGGGAAAAGGGGTTTTCCTCTATTTCAGTGTTGTGAGACTTGCATTCTTTTTTACTTGGGAAAAGATTAGGTATCTTTTATGAAGTGGTTTTGATTCCACTCTCGTTAGGTGTTGTCACTCGATGCATGGGGAAACAAGTCCCAGGAAAATCTCATCCATCGAAGTGGACCAAGGTCCTAACGCAATTGCAACAAGACATTTCCAACTTTAGCACAACTAAATTGTTTCAAATTTCAGTATTTCCATGCTATTATTGGTGGAGCATAAAGTGAAAATGCATAGGCTTGAGGATGATTTGGTAGCACTTCGATAACAATTGTTATAATTTCAACTATTTGTAGGCCAACACACTCAATATGGAACCTCTCACCATCTAGATTTGAATGCTTCTTGTTGATGAATATGAGGAGTTTGATGAGGGAACTGATGCTTCACCCCTTCTCCTACTTAGTTTGTCTCGAGTTAAGTGTATTAATATATTATGAGTGTTTATTTTATGTATCAAAGATAATTATTATGAGTGTTTTGAAGATTTTATGTATCAAAGATAATTTGTTTTGGATTGGACACAACCAGAAAATATTAGGTGTTGATCTTAAAAAGGCCTATCTATAAGACTCGGTGTTGATCTTAGAAAGGCTTGTCTATAAGACTCATGAGCCAAGAAAATATTAGGTGTTGATCTTAAAAAGGCCTATCTATAAGACTCGGTGTTGATCTTGAAAGGCTTGTCTATAAGACTCATGAGCCAAGAAAATATTAGGTGTTGATCTTAAAAAGGCATATCTATAAGACTCGATGTTGATCTTAGAAAGGCTTGTCTATAAGACTCATGAGCCAAAACTCATGAGCCAAAAAACTTCACTGTTATAATTTTGATGAATTTATTTTAATATTGATATATATATTCCTAACTCCATTTTTGTAATTTTAATGTAAAAACATGTCTCCATCATAAATTTTAATATTAATATAAATATTTTGAGCTCTTATGTAGTAAAATATATGTACTCCACCATCCTTCAATTAAAAAACACATACCTTCAATTAATAAACACATAGCTTCAATTAATAAACACATACCCTTAATTAATAAACTCGCTCAAATTATAGCTTTACTTAATTTTTTTTCATAATTATTTAAACACAATTTCATTAACCATTCTTAAACCTTAAGACAACTTTATCTAAATATTTTTCTTTAAAATTTTATTAAACACTTGGAAATTTAATTGGTTTTTCTCCTAAAAATTTATTAAATAAAAAATAAGATAACATTAAATTAATAACGCTCTCGTATTTATTATTTTTTAACTTATTTTTCAGATTGAAAGTTCAAGAACCCTAAAAATAAGCCGAACTACTTTGCATTGCTATGGGCCTGTCGTGCAACTTATACTTTCTGCCATGCTCACGATAACGCGTCTTGCACTTTTTTTTTCGGTATCGTCATATGCCTTTGTAAACATTCAACGGTTGAGTTAAAAATACATTGGAAAATCAAGATTAACCCGAGCACAACACCTTAACCCTTACGAGCGTGTCAAGTCCGAGTGGCCATAAACCAAATCTGTTATCATAATTCTTACAAAGAATATAAACCAGAGCGATTCCATAATATTCAACCTTAACCTTAAAACCCTATTACATATTTCGGTTTTGGCTCCTCAAGTACCTAGAGCGACATATAACATATAGATGGTTTTTATTAGAACCCGAAAGAATCATAGGGAAGAAAACAAAAACTGGTCATTCGAAGCCTAACCCTCGCTCGCAGGATTTGAAAGCCAACCTGCGTTTTTCGAAAACATGAATCCTGTTACAAAAGCTCATGTCAAAAAAATAACTCTAGAAGAAAGAAGGATTAGGGTTTATAGGGTTTCCCCTGTAATTTTTATCTGGCAAGGCCATTGTAACACTTTCCACCCTACATTAAACAAGTAAATTTAAAAATCATTGGAGAACTGTGAACATGGAACCAAAAGGGAAGTCGACCAACTTAGTTCCACTGAAAAACAAATTACCAGTCAAATCCAGACCATGGCAGACTGTTTTCATTATGGAGGGGGGTCGGGATATGGTTCTTTTCCCCAAATGACAACTCCTAAAGACATATACATGGAACGACCCATTGCATAGAACAACCCATGAAATATGACCTGCAAAACAGACCATTATTCTGCTTAGATAACGGAAAAGAGGTTACACAACCGACTCTATACTTGAAAACAAGACTCTGGGAAAAGATTTGTGGGTTCAGAAATTACCTGGCAGTGACCAACCCATCGTGGACCAAGGTAACCTAGAGCGGTGAGATTTTCTATTATAGAGCTTGCTCTCGTGAGAGAAAGTGTCCAACTGAGATGGACCGGTGTCGTGGGAAAGAAGGGGGTTACTCCGATAACCACAATGCCTCATTCACACCATATATAACCACAACACCTCATCAACAGCATATATCAGAACCCTAGACACGAAGACTATCGATCGGGTTCTGTTTCACTGTTCCGAAGGTGGAATCACTCCCAAGGACATAGTTGTAAACAGCTGGCAAGTCTAGAGTATTTGAAAGAGGTTTGTCAACATCGCTGTGTTGATGCGATCAACGTGAATGGAGCCCTTGGTTATCCGATCCAATGGATAATATGTGAAGAAAAATATTAATATATGAAGCCAAAAGCATTAGACGCCTTGGGCATCGATGCTAGGCACCAATGATCTGAGAGGGGATTATTTAAAACATTACCAAAGACGACCATAAGTTCACATTGAGGGAGGAACCCGACATGTATCTACAAGTCAGTAGGAATATAATGAAAATAAGTCATGTAAATGCATAAGGACCCCGTCAATAATGAAACAAACAAGGGAGTTAATGAGAACTTACAATTAGCACGACAAATAATAATAATCTATAATGTTATCTTTGCACTAACTAAAAATAGTGAAACAATGAAGATATCACTTAAATGGGTAATAATTATGAATTTACCTTTATAATTAATAAGTAATAAGTTTATTAAGGTTAAAAGAAAAATTGGTGGTGAAACATGTTACAATAACTCTTTAGCAATTAATAGATTAGTTTAATCCATATTGCTAAATTAGAGTATTTTTTATTTTATATTACTTTATTTATATATATGTTAAATTGATTAATGTAATTAGGGCCGAAATTAAAGTATATTATTTTTCCACGTAAGTGTATTTTTTTTTATTTTTTGTGAGTTATTTTTTTTAGTATATTTGAATTTCATTTTTACATAATTTTTTTTAATTTAATTTAGTTTAAATTCAATATAACTTTTTAAAATTCATTTATTAATTAACTCTTATATATATATATAATAATCATTTAAATTTTTATTAAATTTATTTATTAAATATTTTGACACTTTAGCGTGTTAAGTTGTTTTTGTTTCACTATAGATTTTGTTGTATTTTTATCCACACAAAAATCTCTAAACATTAATCAAAGGACTTTCACTTTGGCGAGGCATATATATATATATATTTAGTAAAAGTAAAAATTAAAAGGCATATCACTCTAGTTGATAAGTGAAGATAAAATATCAGTAATCATCCATCTATAACATTATTCAGAGACTTTCACTTTAGCGTGTATATATATATAATATATGTTTATATAATATATATATATATATATATATCTTATCACTATTAGGTATTAGTGAGGATAAAATATAATATTCAATTTACTATCCAAGTCAAAGAAAAATCAAAGCAATATAATTTATAGGGTTTAATATCATATCCAACTCATTACAATATTTCAAGATAGATTCAATGTAATATAATTAAACTAGTTAAATTCATTAAGGCATGTCCACAAGCCATTTTATTTAATTCAAGTTGTTATATAGCAACTTATAACATGAAAATCAAAATTCTTTCAGCTATGTACAACAAGAATTCCAATTTTGATGTTATAAGTTACTATATATTCATAAGAATTCCAATTTTGAGATTATAAATTGTGACAATAAAATAAAAAATGATACAGTAAGTGAAATAAAACAACTAATGTGCATGTAATGTATTTAAGGAACTTAAATATAGTAGTGGTAACTTGAAGTGATGTTCGGCATTTCTGATGTTCGCATTTATGTTGTACTTTACAGGCTTTTTTTTCATGTTACTGACCTTTTTCAGGTTAATAACCATCTTAGCAGGCTTTTTCCAGGTTACTAGCCTTTCTCACATTAGTGGCCATCTTAGCATTGAACTTAATTTAATAATAGTTTTATTAGTCACTGTGTTAGGGTTATAACTAAATGGCTTTGTATATTTGTCTCTTTCTTTTTCTAAATTTTGTTTGTAAATTTTAGTTCTTGAGATATAATCCCCTCTGTGGACCTTTGTTAAATTCAACAATTTTGATAAAGAAAACAATATATTTTTACAATTCTAACACTCATTGAACTACTATACCCTTGTTCTCTAGATTTCAATTAAGATACATAGCTATGGGTTGGCTGAATTTTTTCTTTTCTTGAAAAGCTTCACTATTATGTGAATTATAAAATGTTTCGGTAAATTGTTCTTCCCGTTCCCATGAAATGAAAACCTGTATCACTTTCTGAGTAATTTTTTTTTCCTAAATGTATGTTACTGTATATTTTATAACCTGCTTAGTGTTATTACAATTATGGTTTTAATGGTATGTATTATTTATCCATGGCATTGGAGTAGAGACACAATACACTCAACATGATGTGATGGCACCACAGTAATTATAGAAAAGGTTACCATAAAATTGAACACGAAAATCAATAACATGCATAGAGTAGGCTAGTTAAAGTGGGTAGATATGGGAGGTGGGGTGTTACAGAGGGAAAGGGGGAGGATAGAATGCGAGTCAAGAAATAGAATACGAGAAGGGGTAGATAATTATAACCATGTGAGGAGATGAAAGACAAGGGGTAGAAGGATGCAAAGAAGAGAGGGGAAATTAGAAGGTCCACTAGAGAAACATGAGAGGGGACTAGAGATGGTGTGGGAGAGGAAAGAAATGAGAGGGACAAAGAGAGAATACTATTGCGTAAACAAACACCACAAGAGGATTAAACCCAATCCCAAGAGAAAAAAATAGAAGCCTATAAAACTTGTGAATGAATGAAAACCATTGACAAGAGATTTTAAGATTGAAACATAATTCCAAGGGGCAAGAGCATGAAACAGGTGAAAAAAGCAGAAGCCTATAAAACATGAGAATGAATGAAAACCATTGATAAGATATTTTAATATTGAAACATAATTCCAAACGGCAAGAGAAAGAAACCAAAACTGCATGTATTGGTTTCTTTGTGGGAGGGCATTTGAGAAGGATAGAAGAGTCTGAAATAGTCATTGCTTAGGATTATGATCAGACCACCTAGCCTCAATTGTTCCTTGGATTAAATCTGATAATCTGAGAGACCCACTTTCTTTTACCTCCCACTATGGTTGGATAATTAAAATCATGTAAAGGCCCTCTCTCCTTACGAGCTGATCTCCTTCTCACCACCTTTCGACATTATTTTCATGTGCGAGCCCATGACCTCCCATAATGAGCAACAACCTTCCTTCGCTATACAAAATCCACTGTGAGTGTACCTTCCCTAAACTCTACATGAACCAACTTTGGTTTTCTGAAAAAACTACTAAGCTAGCACCAAAGTGACTTCACTGGGGGAGAAATACCATACCAAATGGGTTCATATTGGGGGATATATATTGAGAAGAAAATGACATAATATATTGGGAGATATATAAGGGGTAAAAGGTTTTTATATTGACAAGTATAAAAATGGAGCTAAAATTTAATGAAAAAGTTCTAAAGGGGTAAAAAAAATGTTAATGGAAAAATGCATACCTACAATATCTAGTGGAAGCAGGGATTTGTTAAATTGGGAAGGTGTATTGGGTTTGTATTTGTGAGTGGTTAAATAATTTCATTTTATGGGTATTTTTCAGTATGTAGTCAATTTATGGGGTATTTTTTAATATGCCACAAATACATGTGATGTGTTAGAGGATCATTGAGTGAATCCCTCTTGATTACCACATACTTGTCTCTTCATGTCATGGCTTGGTCTCCTTGTACGCTACCTAGTGAAAGGCAACAGGTCTTCCCTTATTTTTGTGGATACTCTTATCTTAAGACATGACAAGCTGCCCCATATGTGCACTCACCATTAGTATTTTTAATATTAAAATATTATTTATAATCATATTATTCATTTTGATCTGTTAAAATTAATTAAAAATTTCCATTTACATCTCATTTTAAGCATGGGAGGGAATTTAAAAACTAGCTTCCCTCACACTTTGGGGACAGCTTTTAATAATCAAGTTGAAGTGTATGGAGTCTTTAAAGGTCATTCTCTAGCCTGGGAAACCAACATTGAAAGGTTTGTAGACCTTTATCTCTCTTGATTCTTTGATGATCCATAATTTCATGCTTTTAGCCCTAATACTTTCAAGGGGATGAAATGGAAAATCAAGTAATTAGATTAACAAAGGAATAGTTATTGATCAATGATGAAATCACTTACTCTCTTATCTTGTGACTTCACCCTAGTTTTCTAAGGGTCAAATTGGGAGCTAATTTGTGCTACCACTAACTTCAAAAGGTCAATTATCCATACCATTTTCTTGCTAATGCAATTTAGTATTTCTTGGAACACCTTGGGATTCATATATGTGTGTATATGCAAGAGTAGGTCATGGTTCATTGCAGGGAGGAAAGAGGTTTTAATGTTGCATTCATTAAAATGGGGAGGGAGTTAATCAAGCATTTCCATGCTTCAAATCCAAGAGGTGATAGGCATCCAGTCAAAAGGTAGGATAGAGAGGTTCTTGCAAACCAAGAGATTTTTTATTTGCAAAATTCCTTCTATGAGCTATCATATCAATTTGCTAGTAAAATTCCACTCCAAGTTATCATGGATTTGATTTATGGCATCTATATGTCCTTGAATTTTATGGTTTCACAATTATGTGGGTTTTATTTCACAAGGATGGCAATGATCTCTCGGTGGGGCCTCCATTAGGGAAGTATGGTGTCTAGTATTTCCATATAATTTGATTTATGGCATCCATATATCCTTGAATTTATGTTTTCACGATTTATGTCAGTTTTTTATGCAAGAATGGCAATAATCGCTCAATGAGCCCTCTAATTTTTCTATAAACTCTTTACATCCTTTGCCACCTACGGATTTTCTAATTTGGGACTTTTGGTTTTAATTGGGAATAATAATGTATTATGTGACTTTTGGTAGGATTTTTCGGTTGACATGAATCCCCTTTGCAATGTACCATTATTTTTTCCTTCAATGTTGATCTCCTAAGGCTAATTTTTCTATTTCGATGTGGATTATGTTGATTCAAGTTTCGTCAATTTCCCAGCATATTCTTTAGGATGTGATTTAGAAATTTTGGGTTTCTTATGCCTCCTTTTAATATCCATTATCTTCTAGCTTATCTCCTCCCCGAAGTTTAGGTGATGGTATGACTCTGGGATCGTAGTGTTTATTTCCTTATGTTGGGAGTTTGATAGTTTCAATGAAAGAAAAGGGGTTTTCCTCTATTTTAGTGCGGCGGGGCATTGTGTTCTTTTTAGTTGGGAGAATATTAGGTCTCTTTCATGAAGTTATTTTGATTGGACACTTGCAAGGTGTTGTTATTGGATGCATGGGGAAACTAGTCCCACATAGATCCCCTCTATCAAAGTGGACCAAGGTCATAACACAATTCCAACAAGACATTTACAACTTTAGCACAACCAAACTATGTCAAATTTGACTATTTCCATGGAATTATTGGTGGAAAAAGAGTGGAAATGCACTATATTAAGGATGAGTTGGCAGCACTTCGATAACAATTTCTATAATTGCAACTATTTGTAGGAGAAAACACTCAAGATGGGACCTCTTTGGTTCACTCACTCTTTGTAGCCATGGAATGCCATCTAGATGTGAATGTTTTTTGTTGATGAATGAGGAGTTTGATGAGGGAACCGATGCTTCCCCCTCGCCTACTTATTTTGTATGCAATTTAAATGTATTAAAGTATTAAGAGTGTTTTGGAGATTTATATATCAAAAATAATATTGTAGGAGAAAACACTCAAGATGGGACCTCTTTGGTTCACTCACTCTTTGTAGCCATGGAATGCCATCTAGATGTGAATGTTTTTTGTTGATGAATGAGGAGTTTGATGAGGGAACCGATGCTTCCCCCTCGCCTACTTATTTTGTATGCAATTTAAATGTATTAAAGTATTAAGAGTGTTTTGGAGATTTATATATCAAAAATAATTAATTTTGGATTTGATGCAACCAGAAAATTTTGGGTGTTCATTTTAGAAATGCCTATATATAAGACTCGTGAGGCAAAAAACTCTACTTTTGTCATTTTGTTTAAGGAACTTGTCTTAAAATGAATTTTAATATTCATATAAATACTCCCAACTCCTTTTTGTAATTTTGATGTAAGGTTATGGCTCGAAACATGAATTTTAAGCTTCTTTTAGTCTACACATGCTTAATTTTCAAAACAATACTGGTTTTTATGAATTTAGTTCGCTCTAAAAAATAATAGATGAGTCTAGTAGGAATGTTTTAATGGATACTTTCTACTCATGTTGCTCCAATGCATGGATTTGTAATTGCGTCAACTGTATCCACTACTAGTCATGTTGATGGTTCGATGCTAAGTCACTGGTTCCAGTGTTGGTGGATTTTAAACCAGAAGGTATGCTAGATCTGGAAGGGTGTGCTCTAAAGCTAGGATAATCCTTCCTCTACTCGTACTGTGGGATAAAATAGGTAGTAAACTGGTTATGATAAAATAGGTAGTAAATCGGTTCTGTTGCTCCATTTACCATAACCCTTGTTGTTGGTGGTGCTTAAACAATCATGGTACTCTCTGTACCTTTCCTATGGGTAGCTATATGTAAACAAAAGAAATAGGTTCACAGAAACTAAATCTGTCATAGCCTCTGCTCAATGCAGGGATTAGTTGCCATGTAGCCTCCCTTGTTTATGCATGGTATTGTAGTAGACATAGAATATGATCAAGATGATGTGGATGCCATCAAAATAATCATATAAAAGGCCTCTAAGAAGTTGAACATAAAAATCTCATGAAGCAAATGCATAAAATCAAGAGTTAGTGAACATCCATTACAAGAAACAAGCTGATTATAGAAGGAAAGAAACACATTCCCAAAAATAAACGGTTGAAGTCGAGTCTTCAACCCAAAACAACATACTACTGTTAATTCTCCAAACAGACAATGTCAAGTCTACTTCATGAAGAATGCAACATGTTGGTTTTCAAAAGCATCAAAAACACTCTAGCTTTATAAGTTATATAATTAAATTTAAGATTTCAAGAAATCTTTACTTGGGTGGCCCTCAAAAAATGTTTGAAAAAATTGAAAACCTATTAAAAAGTTAAATCAAATTCTAAAATAAAATGATTTTAAAATCAATTTGTTTGAAATTTTAATCAATTTTTAAAATAAAATGATTGCAGCCTGAGTTGATCTATAGCCTAGTATGGTGTTAGATTTCACATAAGACGATAAACGTAAGCGAAAATGTAAACATAAATGCAAATGTAAACGTAAACATAAATATGTATAGTTTTATATCACTTAAAAATGTAAATATAAACATAAACATAAACATGTGATGTTGATAGGGATAGATCTCATATAAAATTGTAAACGGAAACTTAAATGTAAACATGTAATGTTTAGCATTTAACATATTTATCATTTACTAAAAATTTAATCCAATTTAAACTAATGTCCCCCGAATGAAAAATGATGTATATCTATTTATAAATTTAACACCAAAAACAAAGTGTCGAATTCTATTTGTGAGGAAGCATTTCAACAACTGTGAAGTGTGAAATAATATTTATGAAATAATATTTATGAGGAAGGATTACTGAAAAATGTAAATGTAAACATAATAATGTATGGGGTAGACCTCAAGTAAAAATGTAAAAGTAAAATGTTAAACGTAAATGTAAATGTAAACATAATAATGTATGGGGTAGACGTCAAGTAAAAATGTAAAGGTAAAATTAAATGTAAACATAAACTTGTAAACCTAAATGTAAACATAAACATAAATGTAAACGTAAACATGTAATGTGTAAGGGGATAGATTTCACATAAAAATGTAAATGTAAATATTTAATGTTTAACGTTTACCATATTTAACATTAACTAAAAATTTAATCTAATCTAAACTAATGTCAACCCTAATGAAAAATCACATCTCTCTATCTATATAAATTCAACACGAAAAATAAAGTGTGAAATCCTATGTAATGACCTGGATAACTAGGTGAATAAATTATTTGTTTTACCATTTTGGGTAGAAGGTGAAACAAAAATTATTACTTTTATATATATAGTGAAAATATTTTTATTCCAAATTGAAAACTGAATCGAGTAAATTGTCTATAATAACTTGGATTAAGAAGTTATTTTATTTTCTGGACAACTAGATTGATTTTCTTTTAACTAGATATACATGTACATATATCTATCAAGAAACAGTTATGAAGGGGAGAAAACCCTAACTGTTTCCCTATCCTCCACATGAAGAGGGAAGAAAAGACCCAGGGGCTGTTAAGGAACAGGCAGGGGAAAGAAATAGGGGGATAGCAGAAAAGAAAAGGATATGGAATGAAGTGCTAAGTCTGGTGAAGACCAGATAGCACCAGCACAGAAAGTGCATGAAATTTGCTGAGGCAGAGGCCTAGCAAGAGCTTAGGGGGAGATTAGTCTGTATGGACTAGTCTCAAGGTTGGGTGGAAAACAAGCATCAAGCGGCAATCTTCTTCAGATTACAGAGGGTCTGGAAGCCACATTGTCAACACAGGTATGTACTGTCACAACTGTATAGTTAGAAAAGTATGGATACCTTTCTGTATCAGTTACAGTCATTAACTATAGAACTGTTCTGGGATAATTCCAGTAAATAAAGAGAAATAGTGTTACACTCAGTTGAGAGAAATGAGTTTTAAAAACAATCTGCTGAATATTAAAACATATATAAATATTCGGCTAATAAACAGAACGCCGACTGTTAGGATTCATAAACATTGTGCTAATGAACTGAATACTGTCTGTTAAGATTATGTATACTTAAGTTCTTGATAATACTGTCAGGTGAAGTACATATACCGCTGAACAAAATAAGGTTAAGAATTAATCTAAGCAAGACCGCGAGAATGGGGTAGACTCGAGTTATATCTAAACCAATTTCCGCAATATACCAATCGCTAGCGGAAAGAATCAATGAATTCTTTTTAGAAACCTAAAGATGAAATAAGCAGCGGGACTATATGTTCTTAAGAAACTGGAATCAAATGGTAGATTTATACAGCAAGCAAATATGGTATGAGGGCGAATTCGTTCCCTCTCACTGTCACAAAAAAATACAAAGACTTTATTTATTACATGCGGTAATACAAAACTCCAACTAAACTCGACGGTATAGTACCTGACCAGTAGTATTGACAGAACAGAAAACAATATTTGATCATCGATAGCCTTAAATGGTGCAGAACCCGTATAAGGGTCGGCCCTGCTATATGAGGAAAAGCGGGCTAAACCAAGATTACAGAAGAGAAAAACATGTATATATATGTATAAGGTAAAGTTAAAACCCGTTAACAAAGAAAATAATGAAGCCTGTGAATAGGAGATTCACATACATTGGAGGCAGAACTGCTAATATAAATTGTACAGTATCGAAAGACAATTTCTGTTTAATACACAGTAGAAATCCCTGAACAATAAACATATATAC
This sequence comes from Pinus taeda, assembly GCA_000404065.3. Lineage (NCBI taxonomy): Eukaryota > Viridiplantae > Streptophyta > Pinopsida > Pinales > Pinaceae > Pinus > Pinus taeda. The sequence goes on along the minus strand of APFE030907107.1, from coordinate 34,393 downwards.
GTGCATTGGCGTAATGCCGTCCCCAAAGAGGTATTAATTTACCCTTCAAATAGTAACCGTAACCTACGCTAAGGGGATAGCGCTTACCTGGAATTAGGCCGCCCTGAAGTTTCACATCGGAAGCCCTCACCGTTGCATCGAATCCTTGACCCTGTTCATTAAAACCAAAGATATCAGGAGAACCCATTATCGCACTGAAATCGGGTAAAGAACTTATAAGTAAGTAGCAAAGATTAAAACCGAATCGAATATACAACAGGTAAATAATAAAAAATAATTCTTCGCCAGTGTTTAACAGTATGTTCGGGTGGACTAATACCTGCTCATCAACCATGGTGGCCGGAGTTGCATGGCAGTCGGGTTGCGCGCATCAGAACCTTTCAAGACGGTCTCGGCCAAATAATGAAATTACAGAAACCCTAACTTGGGGTTTGAAGGTTATATCAGCAAGTGTATTGTCGATCGAAGGCGGGAATAGATCCCCACCGCCGATCTCTATCAGTATCCCGAGAAGCCGAACACCTGTCTCGGCATTCAATGCTTTCCCTTCCTCGCGATCTGCAATCAGGATCGATGGCGCGGCAATTTCCAGACGGGACGCGTGGCTACGTTTAAGCAATGGTGTCACAACATATCGAATCCGTCGTAGATATGTAGGTACCATGTATCCTGGTGGGTTCCGACGTATAACAGTCGGTTGGTAAACATTAATGCGTAAATAAATAAATGAATAGCAATATCATGGTATGCGCTGGTAACAGAAACTTAATTAAAACATTTCCAAGGTTATACCCTTTATTCCGCATAGTGATATATGTATGCATACCATGCTGACGATGTAAAAAAAAAAAAAAAAAATTTAGTTATAGTAATATCATTTTAATTATGGTGTTGGGGTGTATGACATGCTATTTGTGAGGAAGCATTTTGGAATAGTGCAAAGTGTGAAATAATATTTCTGAGGAAGGATTGCTGATTGGTTTCTCCTCCTTTTATGGCTTCCCTTATTGAGTTATTGAGAGGCCCTCTACAACTCAGTATGGTGTAGATCTCATGTAAAACCCCGAAAGTGTAAACATAAAGGTAAACATAAACATGTATGGGGTAGATCTCACATAAAAACGTAAACGTAGACAAAAATGTAAATGTAAACATAAATATAAACTTAAACATAAACTCAAACTTGAACACGTAATGTAAGTGTAAACATAAAGGTAAACATAAACATGTATGGGGTAGATCTCACATAAACATTACGTGTAAACATAAAGGAAAACATAAACATGTATGGGGTAGATCTCACATAAAAACGTAAACGTAAACAAAAATGTAAATGTAAGCATAAATATAAACTTAAACATAAACGCAAACTTGAACAAGTAATGTTTGGGATACCCAGTATGGTGTAGATCTCACGTAAAACCCCAAAAGTGTAAACATAAAAGTAAACATAAACATTTATGGGATAAATCTCACATAAAAACGTAAACGTAAACATAAATGTAAATGTAAACATAAATATAAACTTAAACATAAACACAAACTTAAACATATAATGTTCAGGATAGATCTCACGTAAAAATATAAACATAAACATAAACATGTAATGTTTAATATTTACTAAAAATTTTAATATAAACTAATCCCACACTAATGAAAAATCAAGTCTCTCTATCTATATAAACTAAACAACGAAAACAAAGTGTGGAATTCTTTTCCAAATCACGTCTCTCTATCTATATAAACTTAACACCAAAAACAAAGTGTGGAATTCTATTTGTGTGAGGGAGAGTGCCAAGTGTGAAATAATATTTTTGAGGAATGATTATTGCTATTGGTTTCTAAGTTTGATTTCAATTGATTTCAAATTCTCTTACTCTTGGTGTGCATTTTATGTTGTTTTTTTTTTCAAAATTTTGTGCCGGACGGGTAGATTATCTATACTATTATTAATCTACTAAAAAGATGCTATTATTAATATGATCGGAAAGTGGGTTTTAGTTATTTTTAATTTTTTTCCCATCTTCATAGTATATATCTTTGCCTAAGGCATGCGATTATTCATATTCTATTTGGAATTTGAATGATATATATCTTTTGTAAGGCATGTCATCTTTCGTATGATACAACTGTTTTTCCTAAATTAGCATTCTCGTAGTAAATTAAATCTTTTAATTTACAGTTTGGTTTTTGATTATTTCTAAGAACGAAAATTTAAATTGTGTATATTTTTATATTGAATAATATCTTTTACTAATTTACCACGATGAAATCTGTTTTCTGCCATTTTTTTATGCTTCCTTTACTGATTTAACACGGGAAATCGGAAGTAAATCGGTTTTTTTTTTTTTCATGGCTTTTTTTTCTTTAGAGTTTTTTTCCCTTGATTAGAAAGCCCTGTAGCCACCATCTCCTTTTTCTTTAGTTAATCTATTAAGTGGCTGTATTCAAGTTGCATCTTCCTACATGACCAATAACATAGTGGCTTTAGTAGTAGTGTGATGCCATGTAGATTTAATATCAGAAAAGAAAAATTTAAGCCTTACTCTTCTTCCATATAAAAGAAATACCTTTTACCAATTCATGGTTCTTCCATATAAAAACATTAACTTTTACAAATTCACCAGAGGTTATCAGTTTCTTCTTTCCTCATTAATCGCCTCTTTTTTCTTTAATTATTCTATTAAATGCATCCATTCAAGCTACATCCCCCTAAATAGGTAATGTCATATTGGCTTTGGCACTAATGGCAGGAAAATCACTACCTATCACACCTTTATTCTTTACTTATTCTATTAAATTCGTTTACTCGAACTACATCTAACATATTGGCTTTGGCTTTGTATAGAAAATATAATTTTCTTTGGAGAGGTTTTGTTATAACATGGTTTTAAAAGTGTTGATTAAATGGTATATAATAATTTTAAACTATACATCTAACATATTGGCTTTGGCTTTGTATAGAAAATATAATTTTCTTTCGAGAGGTTTTGTTATAACATGGTTTTAAAAGAGTTGATTAAATGGTATATAATAATTTCTTTTTTTTTAAAAGTATTAGGACAGTTAATATTCAAAAAGTGATGCAGGGAAAGCCTTGCAAAACCCAGGATCTTCAACACTCTTCTAATAACCACACATCTCAGCTTTCACCCAGCAAAAAAATCAAATTCACCACTTATATCAAAGTTACAACTTAAGCCCGCCACACACATATCCACATAAATGGAAAATGCTTTAATTCTCCACCCTAAGAAGACTTTTCACACTTAAGAGCTTTGACACAACCTCTAACTCACGGTATCTTTAACACATTTGTGTTTTGCGGAGGGAGAGGGTTTGACTTCGAATTTAATTCCTGCAATTCGGGTTGTATTCCATGATACGCATAATGGACCAGATGCACACAAATGGTTATGCGGCCTTCTCAAAATACCTCAAACAATATGTGCATGCCAATAAAATTTACATGCATGGTAACAACGAATCCATATACGCATTCTAATATTGAATTAACTCGCTTCAATGTTGACTTATGTAAATACCTATCCCACTCAATTACATTAGTGTTTCTCTGACTGTAATAAATGAAATTACAGTGCGTTAACAATATGTTTTCAAAACAAAAGAAATGAACCCAAACTGCCTCACTAATCAATAAAACATTAATCGGAGATAACAATGAAATTCAACTGCCCAAGAAGCCTTTAATCCACAGTAAATTATATATATTAATTATGCCAGGTTAAGAGCTGTGGCATTTATATAACATTACAATGACTTTAAGATTTCATATTGAACCCTGTGGCATATACATATGATTAACGTGAGAACAGTGAACGCCTCCACGTTATCAATTCCATGATAAGAGATTATACAAACATTTTATCAAAAACCATTGCTAGAAATGCCAGAGAATTCCCATAATCGTACTTCTGTCATCGCCTCCTTCTCCCCGAGAGAGCTTGCTACCATTTTATTTAAAATAATAATGGATACATAAATAAGGAAAGATCTTCTCCTTATCTCCTAGAAAAAGCAGGCTTTTAAAGCTTGAAGCTTTATTCACTATTTTTGTCCTGATTTTAATTGAAGAAAACATAGAAATTCTATCCCAATTCTTTTTCCTAACTATTCTCTCATATTCTTTTTCTAAATAAAAGAATATTTACATAAACTTTACTTCCTATTTTATTAAAAATAACAAAATACTAAAATTTATCACACCCCCCTTTTTATTCCATTTTTACAAATGAGGAGGGTCTTGATGCTGCTGCATCATACACCCAACCTTAAAATTAATCATGATCCCCTGATCATGTGTTCGGATCTGTGTATGCCTGGATCCCGCACTCTGTTCTGCATGTCATCATGTGCTATTGTTCATTGTCTTCCTCCAGGTTTCCACACTTTATGCTGCATCACTCCACTGGTTGCACTCTTGCAATCTTCTGCTGTCTTCCTTTCGCTGCTTCTCCTTTGTTTCACTGTTGCTGGTCTCTTCCAGGATTCTTTCACCATCATCCGCCTCATCGCTTCAATTTCTCTGTCTAACAGATTTTCTCCAGCATCTTCAGTAAGACCTGTACTCACAAAACAATTGTTAAAATAAAAAATATAAGGCTTCAGTGCCTCTTCTGCTGCTAATGTTGTCTCAGCTGTCATCATAAATGTCACCCCACATGTTGCTCTAGCTGTCACTATGGATGTCGCTACCTCCCAATCTTCCTGTCCCTCTGCAACATTCCTTTGCTTGTCACCTGTAATTTCATCTGCAACTTTTCCCTCTTATTCACTATACTGGCCTCTTTCTGTTGCAATCTCCCTGTCATACTCTAGATTCTCCAACCAGTATTCTAACAATGCAATTTCTCTGTAGCATCGCTGAAGCGTATCATCATCACCTGCATTCATACATAAACTTTCAGCTTGCAAAAAATATTCAACAGTATCAATGGTTACCTCCCTTATCCGTGCTACAGACTGATTCTGTTCTTCAACATCCACAAGAACTTCCTCTTGTGCTGTAACAGTTTCACAAGATGGCACATCCTCCAATCACATCACAATTGTCAGCTATACAAACACAAGAGTTCACATTATCCAGCTGATCTGGATTTGCCCAATAATTCAAGAAATCATCAATGATCTCCTCCTTTGTTTCATCAATGGAAACCTCCTCTGCACCTGTAAACACACACAACTCATCAGTTTTAAAATTGCAAGACTTTTTAGTCTTGACTATTTTTTTTAGCACTTCCCTTTGATCAGATCTGCATGTGGAATCTTCAAATTTTATCTCTGGTGCAAGAACTCTAAGTCCCATTTTCAACAAGGCAATCAGAATTTGTCTCAACCTCCTCTGCAATTGTCGCCAAATCACTCTCTTTCCTTTCAGTGGAAAGATCCATTTTCCTTTCTGCTTTTCCTGCTCTTGCAGCCATTCTTCCAGTACCTGCAACTGTGCCTTTATTTCTGCAATCTTTCTTTCTCGAACTCCTGAAGTCATCTCATCTCTGTGGCATTTCTCTGAACCTCTTCCTCCTTTAGAAAAACTCCCTCTACCTCTGGCAGACTTCTTCCTCATGAGTTTCTCACTCACCATGGGTTGTACTAGCCTCTGCAACAGCAATCCTCTTGCTGCAACTTACCTCACCAATCCTTCCCTCCAGATCTGGTCTTTTGGTAAGTACTTGGTTCACTGCCTCTGGAACCTCTTGAGCACTCCTCTGCTCTCTCTAGGCTATCTCTTCAACTCACCTTCTTCTTCTTCAGGACAGTGCACTTGTCTTGCTTATTTAGCCTTCCACTGAATGCCAGGTTCGTTGGCACTATTTTCTGCAACCATAAACTTAAATCATAAAAATCAAAAAATCATCTCACCTCTTAAGATCTTGCATGATCTTGTCTTCTTCCCACTTATGCAATCCTGTTCACTGCATTTGTGTATGCTTGCACATCAAATTTAAAAATCTGATCTTTATTTCAACTATTCAGAACACTTCAGTTCTAAAAAAAAAACATCTTCAATAGAGCATTCTAGCTCTGATACCACTTGATGCAGGGAAAGCCTTGCAAAACCTGGGATCTTCAACACTCTTCTAATAACCACACATCTCAGCTTTCACCAAGCAAAAAAATCAAATTCACACCTTATATCAAAGTTACAACTTAAGCCCTGCCGCCACACACACATATCCACATACATGGAAAACGCTTTAATTCTCCACCCTAAGAAGACTTTTCACACTTACGAGCTTTGACACAACCTCTAACTCACGGTATCTTTAACACATTTGTGTTTTGCGGAGGGAGAGGGTTTGACTTCGAATTTAATTCCTGCAATTCGAGTTGTATTCCATGATACGCATAATGGACCAGATGCACACAAACGGTTATGCGACCTTCTCAACGGTTATGCGACCTTCTCAAAATACCTCAAACGGTATGTCCATGCCAATAAAATTTACATGCATGGTAACAACGAATCCATATACGCATTCTAATATTGAATTAACTTGCTTCAATGTTGACTTATGTAAATACGTATCCCCAGCCAATTACATTAGCGTTTTTCTCTAACTGTAATAAATGAAATTACAGTGCAGTAACAATATGTTTTCAAAACAAAAGAAATGAACCCAAACTGCCTCACTAATCAATAAAACATTAAGCAGAGATAACAATGAAATTCTACTGCCCAAGAAGCCTTTAATCCACAGTCAATTATATATATTAATTATGCCAGGTTAAGAGCTGTGGCATTTATATAACATTACAACGACTTTAAGATTTCATATTAAAGCCTGTGGCATATACATATGATTAACGTGAGAACAGTGAACACCTCCACGTTATCAATTCCATGATAAGAGATTATACAAACATTTTATCAGAAACCATTGCTAGAAATGCTAGAGAATTCCCATAATCATACTTTTGGCATCGCCTCCTTCTCCCCCAGAGAGCTTGCTGCCATTTTATTTAAAATAATAATGGATACATAAATAAGGAAAGATCTTCTCCTTATCTCCTAGAAAAAGCAGGCTTTTAAAGATTGAAGCTTTATCCACTATTTTTGTCCTAATTTTAATTGAAGAAAACATAGAAATTCTATCCCAATTCTTTTTCCTAACTATTCTCTCATATTCTTTTTCTAAATAAAAGAATATTTACATAAACTTTACTTCCTATTTTATTAAAAATAACAAAATACTAAAATTTATCACACCCCCCTTTCTATTCCATATTTACCAATGTGGAGGGTCTTGATGCTCCTACATCAAAAAGAGAGGTATGGTAAATATCATGGCACAAATTATTCTCAAAGATAATAATACATACTTTTTTTTAAACTTACTTTAAAGGTATGATAATTAAATAAAAGTATAAATAAATTAGAGGTATGGTAAATAAATAAAACTTGTTTTTATATTTAATTGATAAACCTCTTCTTTATATTTACGAAAACTCAAAAAAGAGGTTTTGATTTAGGTGAATCTCATGGGCCAAATACCATTTTACTACCATGGGCAAAATCTCATATTTATAAAATATGTATGGTAAATAAATAAATATAAAAGAGGTATAAAGAGGTATGTTAAATAAATAAAAATATATCAATTAGGATAAATCAACATCTAATTATATACCAAGTTTATGGGCCAAATACCATGGTAAATAAAAGAGGTGTGATAAATAAATATAAATATAAATAAACCAAAGCCATGGTAAATAAATAAAGCCTCTTTTTATATTTGCTCCACAATCCTCTTTATATTTAGAAACAATCAAAAGAGAGGTTTTATTTAGGTGAAACTTATGGGCAAAATACCACAGACCAGTTTATTATGAATACAATGAAAAAACACATTATTAATGCTAATACAACTATTAAAATATTAGTATTATTATTAGATTAATAATTAAATATAATATTATTAAGTTTATTAACTTTGGAATAATACTATATTGAATGTTTTATATTATAGTATATATTAATATACCATGAGATATATTAACTCTATATATATATGGGAGGAAAGAAAAGAGACAGGGTGATAGAGGTGGAGAGATAGGTAGAGTGGCAATGGAGACACAGAGATATATTGAAGAAGAGGGGATAGGATGAATGAAGAGGGAGAGATGGAGAGGAGTGAGAGAGGTAAAGAAGGCTAAGAGAGGGATAGAGAGACATAAAGATGGATGGAGGAGAGAGAAGGAGAGAAGGAGGGATATAGTGAGAGGATTGGAGAGAGAGAGAGAGAGAGAGAGAGAGAGAGAGATTGAGGAAGAGAAAGGAAGGTAGGAGATAAAGGGAAAGAGGAAAGACAAGTGAAATGACTTGAGAGAGATGAGGAGAGAGGGAGGGATAGAGAGATGGAGTTGTAGGGGGAGAGAGGCAGGGAAGAAGAAAGACAAAGAGAGTGAGAAGTGGAGAGAGAGAGGGAGTGACAACTGAGAGATGGAGAGAGAGTGTGTATGTATAGGGGTGAGATAAAGAGACAAAGAAGGAGAGATGGAGACAAGGGGGGAGATAAGGGGAGAGAGGGGGAGATGGAGGGATATAGTAACATAGTTGGGAAGAGAGAGAGATAGAGAGAGAGAAAGAAAGGATTGGAGGTAAAAGTGTGTGTGTGTGTGTGTATAAGAGAAAGAGAGAGAGAGAGAGAGAGAGGACTGGAGGGCACAAAGGGAGAGAAGGGCGGCGAAGAAAGAGGGAGGTAGGAGTGAAAGGGAGAGAGGAATGATGAGAGAGAGGAATTGAGGAGGACAAATGGAGGGAGAGAGGAGAGAGGGAGGGATAGAGAGATGGAGTTGGAAGGGGATAGAGTGAGGGAAGAAGAAATACATAAAGAGTGAGAAGTGGAAAGAGAGAGGGAGTGACAAAGGAGATATGGAGAGAGTGTGCGTATGTTTGGGGACAAGATAAAGAGGTAAAGAATGATAGATGGAGAGAATGGGGGAGAGAAGGAGAGAGAGAAAGAGAGGGATGGATATATTAACATATTTGGAGAGAGTGAGAGGAAGGAAGAGACAATATTTGAGAGAGTGGAGAGAAGGAGGGAAATAAATATGAAGTTGGAGGGGAGGAGAGAGGAAGGTAAGAAGAAATTCATAGAGAGAGAAGAGTGGAGAGAGAGAGACTGAGTGATAAGGAAGTTGGAGAGAGAGGGAGAGAGGAGATTAGAATGAAAGAGAGAGAGAAGTGAGGGAGATGGAGAGAAGGGGAAGAGAGAGAGAGAGAGAGAGAGAGTGGGAGAGAGGAGGATAGAGAAATAAATAGGTAGATTGGAGAGAAAGAGTGTATGTTTTGGGGGTGATATAGAGAGACAGAGGGAGATAGGGATATTCATGGAAGGTGAAGAGAGGGAAGAAGAGAGAGATGGAGAGACAGAGGCAAGGAGATAGAGATTAGTATATATGGAGTGAGAGAGTGTGTGTGTTTTGGGGGATGAGATAGAGAGACCAAGGAGAGATGGAGGAATAAATAGATATAGATAGACGAGAGAGAGAGGGAAGAATATTTATTGCACTAGATGCATTGATTTTAGTGTAGGAGGTGATTTCTAATCCTATTTGATTGGTTGCACTATATGCATTGATTTTAGTTTAGATGTTGATTTCTAATGATATTTAATTTCTTGCACTAGATGAATTTATTTCAGTGTATATTATTTATAATCCTATTTGATAGCGTGGAGTAAATGCATTGATTTCAGTGTAAGCATACAAAATTATTGGCAATGTACATTGGTTTTTGTGTTATAGTAATTCAACCTATTAATATTGGAGAGCAAGAGAGACAAGGTATGTTGTTTACTACAACAGCTTGTGCTAAAGGTCTAAATGCTTTACGATTTCAATTGTCCTTTTCATATAATCGATATCAAAAGATGAAAAGACTAACAAGGGTGACAATAAGAATAGTAGAAGAAAATCGTTTGAGATCGATCACAGTGAAGAATCTGTTTAATTGACTACATTCTTATTATTCACAATTTCTATCATTCAACAATATTACATTGTCACTTTGAATTCAAAATTTTTATTTCATCATTTTTCATGAGTAAAGTTATTAACAATATTTATCATTTCAACAAATTCAGCTAATTAAGCAAATTTAAAATTAAAAAGACCAGATTAATCTTAGACATATTTAACATATTTAAAATGATTATATTAATATTAGATGTATTTATATATTATTCAAAAAATTAATCATATCTTCAATAGATTTTCTTTGGCCACACATGACTGAAACCAACCTAGATCCATCTTAACTCCAGATCTATCAAGCTTCATGAGGGATCAAATCTCTCAAGGTGCAAACCATTCCTCAAGTTTTGTGCTAAAAAAAAGAGGTTTGCACCTGGAGACATTTTATCCCTCTTGGCGCTTGATAGATCGAGAGTTAAGATAGATCTAGGCTAGTTTTAAAATTGGTTTGTTAGGATGATATTGAGATTTTGAAAATCAATCATAATTCAAATTTCATGTATTGATGTTTATAGATGTGTCTCTTTTAGAGTTTCATGTATTTAATAATTATAGGTGTGTTTTATGATAGAGGTTTAACTTCCAATAAATACTGTACAATATTCATAATATCAACTACAACTCAAAATTTCAGATTTATCTCCAAAGTAGTTGTGTTCATTTATTTGTTTTTTTTCTTTTTAAGTTAAAT
>APFE030907107.1:0-14681 GCA_000404065.3 Pinus taeda | reverse complement strand
TTTTTTATAATTATTTTTCAAGTGGAATATATTTAAGCTTAAGATAAAATATTTAGTTACTAAGCTACTAGTTCTTAACTTCATCATCTATTACATTAAAGAAAAAAATTCACTTATCCATTCAAATAATGTATATGTTTTGCTTACTTGTTAAAAATAGACTAAATAGAATGATCAAAATTACTAAAAAGTAATCTCTAATTAGAGATGGGAAATACTTAAATGAGGAGGATCTCTTGTTCCCACCATTAATTTATGAAAAACAATACAATATTCTAAAATGTTTCCATTCTTATTTTCTATAAAAAATGATAAAAATTGAGAGATGAGCAGAGAGATTGCACATAAATGACAAATAACAATCTGATATTATTCATCACAATAGTTACATATATATAAGACATAACACACTGACTTCAACGCATCTAGATCACAACTACAACTCACATATATGAAACCAACTACCTTTAGATTGACACCTAGCAACACATGGAACCATTACTTCCAATACCCTCCCTTAATGCTTACATGGAAAATATAGAAAAACAAACATTATAAAGATAAATGAATCTTTGTCTGACTGGTCTTCAACAGCACTCACACCCACTCTGGAATCTCGCAAACATTGCTCTTTCTTCACCACCACATCTTCGAGTTGTCACTTGAACTCGATTTTAAACATAAATGCCTCTGACCATCATTGACGAACTTTGTATAATTGACGCTTCTTGACTACCCCAAAGAATAGCCTAGATACTGAATATTTTTATGGAAATGCTTCCATCCTAGCAATATGCATCAAAATACATACTTCTAGTTATATAGGTAAGTTGTCTACATATTGAGCTTGTCCAGATATCCATTATACAACTGAACCTTTTGACATATACCCTTACATATATATGAAGAAAATCTATAACTAATGTTCTTGAAGCATTGAAGAATGACAAGATACATAACCATATTTTTAGAGACTCAACATAACCAAGTTAATGATGTGTTCTCTAGGCACCGAAAAGTGTTGAGGATCATTAACTTGAAATATGATTTTCTAATCATTAACTCGTCTTCCATATAATTACACTAGAAATCAAAAAGAAACTCAACAAACTCATGATAATAGATCTTCTATACATTACTCCAAAAAAATTTGCAACTAAAAATGAAAATAAAAATTGTAAATGTGGTGTCTCGATGGTTCTAACATATTTCAAACCATGGACAGTGAGAGACATGCAGATGAAAATTAAAACTCCAAGCCCCTAATACACATGCAATGCCACAATTGACATTTTAATTCAATGTTGGGAGGATTGCTAACATTGTAATTCAATGCTGGGAGGCCTACATAAAATTTGAGCATTGAATTCGCTGTATTCCTCCAACGACTCTAGAAGAAATTTAAATCATTGCGTTGCGACTAGCATTCACAACACACATCTACATTGGACTTCTAGAAAGTTGTGTTAGACAAGTTGGTATCTAGCCCACCCTTTGTCGCTCAATGAAAATACACTTGTTTTCTACTCCTTTCATGATCATCATTATGTTTCTAACCTTCCACATTGAACCGATGTCCCAACAACTTCTTTTAGTTATCCCACGCCAATATGTGTCGGCACTAGCATAGACAAATATATCCATAATTCATGTGCCTTATGACTAGATTTGATCGTAAATGTCAAACTTCACTTCTATTTCAGGGACACCTCAAGGAGCAAGAGGAATTCCATCCAATTGAAAAATCCCAAGTGATTCTTGGACACTTTCTATAAGCAACGCAACGAGTAGATCTAGGGGTGAAAGAACCAATTCGTCACCCACAACACTAGATTGTCACTTGGCCACAACTTTTGCAATTCACGATGATTCATCGGGTCATGAATCTTTGGTGTCAGCATGTTCGACGCCATGGTCATGGAGCTTATCCTTTCAAATTCACCTGTCATGTATTTGGATGTAAAAAACAACATTGCAAAGTGATATAACAATGGTTGACTATCCTCTCATGCAGACAGAAAAATGACGACCTCCCACATAGCTATATGTGTCTTGAGAACGACTTTACCCATAGTTCCAAACCACAAGAATATTCCTCTAATATTCAATGAGCATTCCAAATCCCACCAACCAATTTGCAAAGTCAATGAAGATTATACCTGCAAATAACTGTATGTCTCCACATAAATCAATGATCTACCCAAAACACATGATTCCACACATTCTATCTATTTTATAAAGTAGTTAAACTAAACGATCTCTCATTTTCCTAGCCTTCCCAGTAAGGGAATCGGGCCATAACAGGCTCTGATACCATGATATAAAATTTAGAGATGGGAAGAGAGATTGCACATAAATCACAAATCACAGTATGATATTATTCTTCACAAAAGTTACATATTTACAAGACATAACACACTGACTTCAACACATCTAGATCACAACTACAACTCACACATAGGAAACCAACTACTTCTAGATTGACACCTAGGGACTCACAATGAAAACTCACAACACGTGGAAGCAGTACTTCCAATAAAAAAGTCAACTTTAGATAAACTATGAGCTTCCATTCGTATCACTATACAAAGATTAGGATGGTTGGAAACACTTCCAAACCTTTGATCTCTTCTAACATAGTACTTAGAAACACATAGTGACATCTTTGTTCATCTTTTATCCATTGGACGAAAGACTATGAATAACCAAACACTTGTAAACAATTAATTCCTTTTACATTTAAATGAAGAAAAATACACGTTTTAATGCCATTAGTTTTACATAATTATTCGACGTTTGCTATAATTCCTCGATAAACTTAAGGCTTGATTATCTGCAAAGAATATGATCCCCCCAACCACCACATATATCATGATCCTCTTGTGATATCTCATTAATGAAAGATGAGGGAAAGAGGACAAGAGGATGAGAGGAGAAGGGGGGAACATGAAAGAAAACTCTATAACATCTCGAGTAGTTATCAAGCCTCTGTAACGAAATTCAAAATAGGTGTAATCACCTAGTTTTGTATAATCTAATGTTAGCAAATTATGTTCTTTATGCATGGTGTGTGCCAATAATTTGTGAGGAGAGGCAATAATTAAACACCATATCGATCGTTTGTGAAATAGATAACTACTTAGTCAAGAGCCCTGCAAAAATGTCAAGGAGTAGACAAAGGTCATAGTCCAAAGGAAGGGGCAATCTTGAGGCTTTCTTTGTAGCAATGGTGAGTTCAGAATCTGTAGAAAAGTACGCATTACTCTTTGCGTGTGATTTTATATAATGGAATACACATTATTATGTACATGAGGTTTGTTGTAGAAGAATACTATTTACCTATTGCATGAGGTTTGCCATAGTGGATGGGTGGTTCTACACCTGTACAAGGTTCCATGCCAAAGGCTACAAACAAAAAAGTGGAGTGGTTTTTATTGAGGATGAGTTCCAATTTTACACCTCCTCCCTCCATCCCCCTATTAAGTCACAATAGAACAAGGGGGCGGGGGGGGGGGGGGGGCTCTCGGGGTGAGCAAGGGAAATAAATTAATTCTATAATAAAAGCTTGTTGCTACAAGGTAGTAACCCTTTAATGAGGGCACCACGATAGGAGTTCCAACATCATACACCCTGTTGTTAACTAATGACAAACATAGGGGACGCTAAGATGAACTTGGGTCATCGATCGAGTAGTGCTAATGATCATGCCATCAAAAGAAGGTTGGCCATTAACAAAGGTTGCTCCGATAGCAGTGGGTAGTCCTGTCAATTAATGGTTCCCGAACACAAAATCTTTCTTGTTGATTTCCACCACTACCTTACTGTGAAAACATAATGCGATGACAACACCAACATGTATCATGCAACACCAAAATGGAGATACAAGAAGTAGAGCTATTCACAAATTGATGATATAGAGGGTTAGAGATAAGCACCTTCCTCGTGATGCAAATACATCTTTAAGATTGGACATGTTGAAAGGGGCTCATTGTTAAGGATGAAAACAATTTATTATTGGGGGAGTATGTCAGTCCTGAGGTTTGAGTTCCCATGCATACCTCAAATGACATTAATATGGAGAAAGTGGTTGAATTCCCATCATAAGATGTGACATTTTGTGACATTTTGGGGATTTCACCCAAACATGGAGAAACTTTCCCATCATGTGAGCTAAAGTGCAGAGTAGGTGTTGACTGACATGGGCACAATGAGTCAAGAATTCCCATGGTGGACCAAGAGAATTGGACGTTGATAGGTAAGCATACCCAAGGGATGTGTTCACACTCCATGAACTGACATAGAGAGGTACCCACAACGGTGTGTTTAGCTGAGTGGTAAATGCCGAAGCATGTTGACTTGAGTGGAGTATGCCTGATGCCTTTAACCAAGTAGGACCACATGAGGTGCACAAGAATTCATGTTGATGGAGTCACAACAACCCCTGGGATGACCCAAGTAGTCAATGAGTATTAATTGTTCAACACCCCTCATTATAAACGTGTATATATTGCCAAGAGTGGATGGGGGAGAGACACATGACGAAACAAAACCACATTTCGATGGACAAAACCAAAGAGTATAGAGTTGAATTAATGAGAAGCAAATACAATAAATAAGAGAACTAAGACAGGCTCTGGGATATGGTCGGACGAGGGATAACATTAAAAGTGACTCAATGTCCAAAAAGAAGATAATGATATGTAATTAAACTAAGTTCATACACGATGTGCAAGTAAATTTTATGTATTTGCATAACTTCAATATATGTGCATATCTTCCATATATGCACATATTTTCCATATATGCGCATATCTTCCATATATGCGTAATTTTTGTGTATGCACAACTTCGGTATATGCAACTTCTATATATCCACATATATAAAGGTTGCATATATGTCGAAAATATGCACGTATATAGAAGTTGTGCATATATGAAAGATATGTGATATAGAAGATGCACATGTATAACACTTATGTGACTTCTATATAATATTCACGTATCTTCCATATATGCACATATCTTCTATATATGTATAAATTTTGTGTATGTGTAACTTCGATATATGTACAACTTCCATATACATGCATATATTCCATATATGCATATATCTTCCATATATGCGCACATCTTCTGTGTATGCACAACTTCACTATATGAACTTCAACTTCCCTATAACACAGCTTTTGTATTTGTGCAACTTTTGTATATGTGTGTATATAGACGTTGCACAAATATAGAAGATATGTGCATATATGAAAGTTGCGTATAGATGAAAAATATTTGATACAAAATGCACACATATATAAAAGTTGTGTGACTTCTGTAGATGCACAACTTTCTTATATGTGCATATCATTCGTATATGCACATATATAGAAGTTGCATATATATAGAAAATGTGCATATATGGAAGTTACATATATATGGAGGATATGTGTTATACAGAAGTTATGTATATACAAAACATATGCATATACTTAAGAGGTGTGCATATATGGACGCTATGTATATATGGAGGATGTCGTATATGCATATTCTAGAAAATAGCCACCGCTTTTGTATATGTGCATATACATAAGTTGCGTATATATGGAAGACATATGATAGTTGCACATAGAGAGAAGATATGCACATATATTAAAGTTGTGCATATATACGAAAGATATGTGCATATATGGATGCTGTGCATATACAGATGATATGCCCATATATAGAAGATATGCATGCATACACAAATTGTGTAGAAATTTAGCATTTGTATAGGTGGAGTTTTCGTATATACGCTTCTTCTATATATGCCTATATAGATATACGCATCTACAAAAATTTCACATATACAAAGCTTACATAGATACAATGGTTGAAGTTGCACATAAATTATGTATATAAGCATCTCCCATATAAGTGCAACTTTTGTATATGTGAATCTACCGTATATGTGCAAGTTCTATATATGTTCATGTACGGAAGCTACGCATATACAAACATTGTGCACAACTTCAACATCCATATGTACATAGCATCTGTATATGTGCAACTTTCATATATTCACAAATTTTCCATATATGCGCAACTTTCGTATACGGACATATACCAAAGATATTTGCATATATGGAAATTGTTCATATATAGAAGATATGTGACTTTTGTATATGCACATCTTTGGTATATGTGCATGTCTTCCATATATGTGCATATTTTTTGTATATGTGCATATCAATAAGTTGCACATATACAGTAGATACACATATACAAAATATATGCACATATATGGATGATATGTGCATCTATGAAAGTTAGCATATACGAAAGTTGCACATATACAAAAGATGTGTATATCTGGAGATTTCAGTATATGCATATTACAAAAGTTGTGCATAGATTCTGCATATGCGTAGCTTAAGTATATGTGCATATATGAAATTTGCATATATACAAAAGATATACTCATATATAGAAGATATTCACATATACGAAAATTGTGCATATATGAAAAATATGTGCATTTTTCGAATATGCTCAACTTACATATATGTACATCTAATGTATATGCGCAATTTCCATATATGCGCATATACAGAAATTATGCTCAACTTCAATCGTAGTATATAGGAAACTCCCATATATGCACATATCTTCCTTATATGCACAAATTTCATATATATACAGATATACAGAAGTTGCGCATATACAAAAGGTATGTGATAAAAAAGATGAATAAATATAATTATATGAATTTTTGTATATATGCAACTTTTGTATAAGCATATTTTCCATATATGTGCATATATTCCTTATATGTGCTATCAGATCAATGACCTAGGTTCACTTCAAGGTCCCCTAGGCCTGTCGTTAGTTAACAATGGTGGGTCTAATGTTGGAACTCCTATTGTGGGGCCCTCATTAAAGAGTTATTACCTTGTGGTAGAAATTTAGTATTGTAGGCTTAATCTTCAAGTGAACAAGGGCCACAGATTAAGACTACACTACAAACTTGACACCACAAGGTAGTAACCCTTTAATGATGGCCCCAAGATAGGAGTTCCAACATCGAACCCCCCATTGTTAACTAACGATAGACCTAGGGGACCCTGAAGTGAACCTGGGTCATTGACCGATAGTGCTAATGACACCATCAAAAGAAGGTTGACCATTAATAGAGGTTGATATAATAACACATATAAGGAATATATGTGCATATATGGAAACTACACTTGCACAAAAGCTGTCAATATATAAAATTTCACATAATTATGTATATTCATCTTTTGTATCGCATATCCTCTATATATGCACAACTTTTTTATATGGATATATATACAAAATTTGTACATATAAGGAAGATAATTGCATATATGGGAGTTTCCTATATACTAAGATTGAAGTTGTGCATAATTTTTGTTTATGTGCATAAATGGAAATTGTGCATATACTGTAGATGTACATATACGGTATATGTACATATAGGTAAGTTTCACATATAAGGAAGATGCACATATTTTTCGTATATGTGAATATCTTCCATATATGAGTATATCTTCTATATATATATGCAACTTTTGTATATGCACATATACTTAAGCTACACATATATAGAATTTATGCACAACTTTTGTAATATGCATATACGAAAATCTCTAGATATACAGATCTTCCATATATGCACAACTTCTGTATATGCGTAACTTTCATAGATGTACATATCATCTGTATATGCATAACATCCATATATGTGCATAAATTTTGTATATGTGTATCTACTGTATATGTGAAACTTCTTGATATGTGCATATATAAAAAATATGTACATACACGAAAAACATTCACATATACCAAAGATGTGCATACACAAAAGCCACATATCTTATGTATATGCACAACTTCCATATATGGAAATATATTTGGTATATGTGTGTATACAGAGGTTGCGCATATAGGAAAAATTTGCATATATGTGAAAGTTTCACATATAGAAATGCTATATATATATGGATGTTGAAGTTGTGCACAACTTTTGTATATGTGTAGCTTTCGTATATGCACATATATAGAAGTTGTGCATATATGGTAGATTCACATATACAAAAGCTCCACATATATGGGAGATTCTTATATACATAATTTATCTACAACTTTAACCATCGTATATGTGTAACCTTCGTATATGTTCAATTTCTGTATATGTGCAGATTCTATATATGTGCATATATGTCTAAGCATATACATAAGATGTGTATATATGGAAGCTCCACCTATACAAAAGCTGAATTTCTACACAAATTACATATGTGCGCATATCTTTCATATATGCACATATCTTTTGTATATGCACAACTTCATATATGCACATATATTTCGTATATGTGCAACTTCTATATATGCACATACCTTATCTATATGTGTAACTATCATATGTCTTCCATATATGCAGAACTTACGTATATGCACATATATAAGTATCGCGTAACTTCTAGAATATCTGTATATGACATCCTCCATATATGCACAACATCTGTATATGCACACTTCTTATTTATATGCATAAGTTCCATATATACACAAATTTTGTATAATGCATATCTTCCATATATATGTAACTTCCATATATGCACATTTGATATATAAATACAACTTTTATATATGTGCATATATGAAAGTTGTGCGTATATAGAAGTCACACAACTTTTATATATGTGTCTTTTGTATTGCATATTTTCCATATATATGCAACTTTCATATATGCACATATCTTATATATGTGTGAAACATCCATATATACACATAAATATAAGTTGCACACATATGAAAAATATGCACATATACAAAAGTTGTGTATATACAGAAGTTGTGCATATACAGAAGATGTGCACATATATGGAAGTCGCACATATATGGAAGATATGTGTGTATGGGGAAGTTGTGCAAATACGGAAGTTACACATACACAAAATTTGTGCATACATAGAAGATATGTGCATATATGGAAGATATGTGAATATACATAAGTCACATAGCTTTTATATATGTGCATCTTCTGTATCACATATCTTAGATATATGCAAAACTTCTGTATATGTGCATATTTTCTATATATATGCAACTTCCATAAATGTGTATATATAGACGTTTCATATACGAAAGTTGTACATACATGGAAGATATGTGCATATACAAAAGATATGCACATACACTGAAATTTGTGCATAAATTCATAAAATTTACTTGCACATCGTATATGAATTTAGTTGAATTGCATATCATTCTCTGCTCTTTGGACACTGAGCCACTTTTAATGTTGGGGCGTTACTAGGAACATATGGTAAGAGTCGCTTTAATCAAGTTGTAATATAATTCCAAATTGGAGTGATTAACTCACTCTACATGTAAGAATGAAATGAAACAACCACAAACATTATCTCTTTCCAAGGACACCTCACCAATATCAAGTAATACACATCAATGAAAAATAATTCCATGCACATTACAAATGATGTCGAAAGAATGATATGACACCTTTGACAAGTACATAGTTGGTTTGCTTACACTTAATTTCAAGAAATGTTTTATGACTAATAAAAACAAGTTGTGCACAACTTGATGGTAAGAAAAAATTACTCTTAATAATTAAATAAAATTCAAATTAAAATCCTTTAAATTAAACATTTAGCATTGCAATTTACTATTTATATAGTAATATGCACCTAGTTTGTGGAAAAGGACATTAACCAAACAAACCAATTTTAATTTTATGTTATAATATTTTTCAATTTTTAAAATGTAATTTAGTTTATATTTTATTAATAGGGTAAAGGTTAGATGTGAGATCAAAAAATCTATGCAGATTTGTACTAATGCATTCCAAAGTCATTCTAAATCACCTCCTCAAAGTGATAAACTACCCACCAGATAATCCAACTCCAACACTATCTCACTTATGAAGAAGAGCCTATATGTCTATGAATATGTCAAAATATGATTTGGAATCCACCTCTTGGTGGTATGTGTCCCATGACAGAATAAGCTCTAATACCACTTGTCATGCCCATAGAAAATTCCCATGAGTTAAGGTGTGTCATGACCTCTAAGCATGTGTCAACAATGTGCTTGCTCAACAATGGCACAACCAACTTGCAAGTACTACAACATTTTGATTGCACTTTTTCTTTGTACTTATCATGTGATTAGTTATCACTTGTTGCAGAATTAGAAGAAACCAATTGACAAGTACATGAAAATATCTCCAGTCATATAAATGTGCATCATAAATTCATCAACATCATAAATCAATGAACATCACATAAAAACGCATTGTTGACACAATCTCATATTGGCTCTATTCGCACTGATAACGGAAAAAAATACACTTCAATTGAATTTGAAAACTACCTTGTGCAGCATGGGATCAAACATCAAACAATTGTTCCTTATAATCCCCAACAGAATGGAGTAGGAAAGAATGAACATGACAATCTTAAATATGCACCTTCCTACACCTTAATTATATACCTGTGGACTCCTCTACTCTCTTTTACCTTTGTCAATAAACCATCACCCTAACAAACCTTGGTCCTTGAACTCGACTGAGCATATCCCACAGCCTGTCTCAGTTCTATTCTTTGTTTTATTTAATTCTCCTTCATTCGACTCTATACTCCTTGGTTTTGTCCACCAAAATGTTGTTTTGTTTCATCATGTGTCTCTCCCCCATACAATCTTGGCAATGTATACATTTTTATGATGAGGGCTGTTGAATGATAACCACCCATTGACTACTTGGGTCATCTCAGGGGTCATTATGACTCCACCAACATGCATTATTATGCACCTGATATGGTCCCACTTGGTTAAAATCACCGATCATACTCCATTCAAGTCAATATCCCTCGAAATATCCCGCTCAGCTAAACACATCATTGTGGGTACCTCACTATGTTGTTTCATGGAGTGTGGACACATCCCTTTTCAGTCAAGAATGTTAATTATGAGGGCATGTTATTACCTAAAAACAAGGAATAAGCAGATTCACTGTAATTTGAAAGATAGTTAAGGAGCCTCTGAATTGAGCTTAATGTTAACATCATGATCAATTTTTTCCCTTCTAAACCTTATGATAAGCCCGAGGAAACTACTCAACAAACACTCCACTTGATCGAAGGTTGAATTATTCGAGTTCTAAGCGAGTGTAGTGTATGGTGAAAAAATAAAGAATGCAAGATTTATGGGAGAGAACATTTGAGAAGAACATAGTCGTAATGTTTGTGATATGAACTATAGGTAGCGATTTTCAAAATCATTTTGAGGAATGGCCTCGTAGGGAAACTTGATGAGGGTAGTGAAATTCTATCAACAACATGAGAACGACGGATAGGCAATAGCATTGACAAGAAACTAATTCCAACTCATGACCTCCATGGATAACTTCTAGGCCTCACCAGTGACTATGATAGCAAGAAAGAGAGGGTCTATCGAGAAACCTAGAAGTTGACCTAAGGTTATCACTTATGTTCATGCTCATTTCCTGCACATTTCCTCCTCTTTCATTTTGCTATGTATGAACCATGATGGAATGATTAATCAAGTGAATTGAACAACATATAATTTGCTTGAGCAATATGTTTATATTTTGTCCACCTTGTATACATTATCTCTTTGAAGCTATAAAATTATATCTTTTCATATAACTTATTTAGTGAGTAGGTGATATTATTATTATTATTATTATGATGATGATGATTATTCTTGTTGTTATTGTCATTGTTGGAATAATAATATAAGTTAAATAGTTACTAACAAAAAAAATAATAAGTATTCTTGGTGGGCCATTAAATTTAGAAACTCTTCTTTGAAGAAAATTGAATAAAAAATTATAATTTGAATTTGTGAATTTTAAATTAATAGTGGTCAATAGACAAATAGAATCCTATAGTCTTGCTTATCCAAGAACTAATAAATTGAGATGTAAACTTTATAAATTAGTTGTTTTCTTAACCCCAATAGCTTACATAAATTTTGGTGGGTAGTAACCACTAGTAGGTGTACACATTTATTTTTAATCCTACATAAGTGTTGAAGAAAAACTAAATAATGTGTACTGTGACCATTTTTTTGGTAAATTTTAATCAAAATCCAAGAGATATTTTTAAAATTTCATTTTAAATTGTTTAGTCTCCATAATTCAAGTTCTCTAGGTGTTTTCGTGGGTGTTGAATCATTTTATGGATTCAAATATGTATTTTAAACAACAAAATATCTTAAAAGTGTATTTCCTGATTTTTGTGAATTCTTGTGAAAAAGGCTATCTCATCTATAAATTAGATTATGCCCATATAATGGTGGAAAGTAACTCCTCATGATCTAGAAACACTTCTACCATAGAAATAAAATGTTAAAGAATCTCAAGTCATCTTTTACTTTATTAAAATCTAATTGACCATATTGGTCTTAGTAATCATCATCAATGATCATCTTGATCATCAATTATTTACATGTTATTCCTATCCATTTTTTATGTAAAGGCTTTCTTAAATTATGGCCCTAAGTAACATGCACGTACATTTGTTATTTAGGTGTGTATGAGTTATTTTCTACCCACCTTAAGAATAAAAAATCACTACACAAATATCTAAAAATCATCATGAATATTGCAATCACATCCATAAATTATGGCATAAAATATGTAACTTGGTTATCCACATTCCACTTTCAAGTTATGGTCCAATCAAATGTTTGAATTTTTCTTAATAATATTAAAAAGTAAATATTTTTTTTTTGAATTTAAACATTATAAGTTTCATTGGTCAATGTTAAATTGATAGTGGTCAACCGATTGCTAGAATAGTGGATTCGCAAATGCTAACTAAAGTTTAGTAGAAATCCAAATAGTTGTAAATATGTTTTTTCTAAATAAAATTGAAAAGTCAAAAGAATATGTCTACTTTGAAATAATTCCAACCCCAATCATAAATAAAATGTTACCAATCACATCTCCCTACATAATTATTAATAGATTAATGATTTAAAAACTTTATTCTAAAATAAAATCAAATTTACTTATTTTAATATTATTTAGTTATATTAGTTTTTGATCATTACCAAGCCTTAGATAGTTTACAAACTGATATTTATATAATTTTGATTAGTAATACTCTTTTAATGTAGGTATTTATCATCTATACATTATTTTCTTTTTAAAATAAAAATTATATTTTAGTTTTTTGTTGTAATTCACTCATAACATTAGTAAGAATGTAAAAAAATAAAAAATAATGGTATTGTATACATTCTCATTGTTAGATGTATTCACTGTGAGTGTGTTCAAAAAAAAAAAAAATAAAGTAAGATTTCTTTAAAATATTCACATATCATAGCATATTTTCTTCCAAAGAAATTTTAGTATAATTTTTTTTAATTTATCATAAATCATAATAACACAGAAGAAAAAACAATTCTATCTGATTTATAAGATTTAAATATTTTGTATGATATGTGAGATATGGCTTTAATGTTTAGAAATAAAATAAATAATAGAATCAATTAAAAACCAAGTATCTCTCTTATGTGCACCATATGGAATTGTAAATGGAAGAGACCCTATGTGAGATTAATAACAATGTTACATAACAATGTTACATGTTGTGAGAGATGATAAAGTACACCACTCACGAAAATGGAACCCAAGGTACTATAGGAATCCTAATATGTGAATAGGTGTCTTGATGTAAAATAATAGGGGAATTTCTTAGCGAACAACTAATTCTAAATATCATATGTTAAATGTGAACCAACATACCTATGATTCTAATAGTCTCAAGGTGTTTCTCTAGGTCAAACTCTTTGAGAAATATGTTGTCATCAATAAGAGATGACCTAGTAGAAATAATTCAATAGAGACATTCCATAGCAGCACAAACAAAGGAAAAAGATTATTGTTAATGTTGAAAGTGGCTTGACAAATGGTAAAGTTGACCAGATAAGTTAGGAAAAATTGACATAATGTGACTTAGTAAGCCGTGAGCTTGGAATGAACACTTATATAAGTATGTGATGATGCAACATCACAAACTCACCTAAGTGACTAGAAGAGTCACCAATCATAGAAGTAAAAACTTAATAAACAAATATTATCTTCTTAATGCAAGTTATAAAATGAAGTGTTTGAAGCAAATGAGTCATCTTGTGTTTTTTTCGAGGGAAACATAAGAAAGGACTAATGCGAAGAGACAGTAAAAATTAATTTCTTTCCCATTCATAATATTTTTTTTACTAAACACTAATGTAGAGACCTTATCCTTGGAAACTCTTATCTTTCCCTCATATTTCATCAATAAGATATCACAAGAGGATCATTCTATATGCGGAGGTTGGGGGATCATATTCTTTGCAGCTAAGCAAGCCTTCACTTTATGGAGGAATTGTAGCAAAGGTCGAATAATTATGTAAATGTAATGACATTAAAACTTGTATTTTTTCTTCCAAATGTAAAAGGAATTAATTGTTTACAAGTGTTTGCTCATTCATAGGCTTTCATCCAATGGATAAAAGATGAACAAAGATGTCAGTATGTGTTTCTAAGTACTATGTTAGAAGAGATCAATGGTTTGCAAGTGTTTTCAACCATCTTAATCTTTGTATAGGGAGAGGAATATGGAAGCTCATAGTTTATCTAAAGTTGACTTTTT
>APFE030907098.1:2313-26786 GCA_000404065.3 Pinus taeda | reverse complement strand
ATTTTAATAAGGAAATTAATAACTGAATTTACTTATTTAAATAAATTATGCCCTTCATAGTCAAACTAGTCGTTTCCTGGTCAAATCTAGTTGTTATCATTTTAGCTGTTACTTGATCTAGAAATTTGGTCATTGGATATTCTGCCCGATCTATTTATAATGCATAGCAAGATCTGCTTATTCAACTTGTCCTGACGATGAACCACACTGGTTGGTTTGAAACACGTCGACAAAAATATCTCTATGTGATTTTCGCCGAAGATTCTTCTCAAAATTGATATGGGTCACAAAAGCCTAAATTCATTAATTGAATCCCTGCACGAAGGAGCCACTGCAACTAAGGTTCATCATTTTGAACGGGCACGCTTGCAGGTTTCTAAGTTGAAGGCAGATCTGGCATTTCTTAAAAGGTGCAGAGATTCCACTACTATTTTGGTTTTTTCTCGGATTAACCATCGTCTCCACACTCCTCAGAACCATCAAGTTTTCCTGAAGGCCAGCTTAGCATTATTGAGGTCTGAGATTAACAGGATTCGAAAAACCTTAGATCAACTTTCTAGGAATCTTCTTGATTTGCATTTGGAGCTTTCTAGTGCATTTTCAGCCTCCTTATGGGCGAGGGTTGATGCTTGTTCAGCTCTAAAATTCCTGCGCATGGAAGATCAATGGAGGCAGAGATTGGCTTCTAAATTTCAACGGTTGACTCTGAAATCTACCTCTCTCAGCGACCCGGTCTCTTCAGATGATTATGTCTCCCATGGTCGGCTTTCTACTAATCAAAGAACAGTGCTGTGGAGCTGGGTTCTTCATAATGGCCAAGCAAACTCGCCCGTGGATCCTTGTAATTCATATGGGGCAGCCTGCTCACATCTGATCCATGTAGCAGTCAACTATGCTCTTATTTCTTCCATCTCAGCCAGTCCGAGTAACTGCGTAGCTGATAATGTTGATCCTTCAACGTAGTCTAGTCATCCCTCATTAGATCCGGGTTCTGGAGGCTTGTATCCGCTGACCAGTGCACAGGTTTCCCTGAGCATTGATCCCCTGGTCCCCTCTGCCGAATCTGACACACTAGTGGACTATCATCTGATTTCCTGCGAGCTCTATCAGATGTCTTCGAGCAGCTCCTGCGCAGGTAAGGCTGGCTCTTCCTTTGGCCTCTCAGGTAGGTTCAGTGATCTAGTTAATGATCGTAATGATTTGGTAATAAGTGAGGCGGAGCACTGTTTTAATGATAATAAAAATAATGTTGAATTTAATATTATTAGTAATAACAATTATAATAATAATCATTATAAATTATAATGTATTAATATTTGCAATAGTATTAATAATTTTGATTATAATATAATATTCTATAAATTATAATAATTAATAGTCATTTGCCATATATTAATATATAAAACATTATAAATTAATAATATAATAATAATGATGATGATGTTATTAATAGTTATAATAAGAATAGTAGGATTGATTTCTTTGGTAGTAACAAAAATAATAACGCTATTAAAAATAAGAATACCAATAATAATTTTATTAATATTGTAAATAGTAAGGAGGGAGTAAATAATTATTGTTCTAGGAACAGGAGATTAATTAACAATAATAAGAAGTTAACAATGCTTGACTTACATATGAGCAATAACTCTAAATATTAATCCTCCCCCTTCCTCTCATATTAATAATAAAGTTATCAATTTATCTAGTTTTTCTTTTTCCCCTCCTGTTTTTAAAGTTTTAAGCAAAGGTCTAAACTTTGCCTTGGCCCCTAAGAAGATCCCTGTGGATGACATTATTTGTGACATAGAATTTGGGATTCATGGTTTACCTGATAGTATTAAGAACACTATTAGGCAGGATTGTGCTGTCATCCTAAGGAAGGCTAAGCCTCCCAAGAGCAACCTTAGCAGGGATGAATTTGAAGCCCTAAAATCCTTAAATCAAAACAAAGATATTGTTGTTCTGAAAGCTGACAAAGGTGGGGTTGTTGTTATTCTTAACAGGGAGGACTACTGCAATAAAATGTTAGATCATCTTCATAATAGTGGAAGTTATAAGAAGCTTCCCAAAATCTCGTTGAAGAAGATCTCTAGGATTGTGGCCCTTGCCATTAAATCCAGTAACTCAGTGAATCCCTTGCACCATAAACTCATTGAGAGCAATCCGATCGCCCCTAGAATCTATGGGCTCCCGAAAATTCATAAGGAAGGAGCTCCCCTTAGGCCCATTGTCAACACCATTGGAGGTCCGACCTATCTTCTTGCTAAGTTCCTGGCCTTGAAGCTTAAACCCTTAGTGGTTGCACAAGGTCCTTCGTTAAAGACTTGGCTTCCTTTATTGAGGAGCTCAAGGACATCAAGCTGGACTTTGGAGACATTCTTGTCAGTTTTTATGTTGTTTCCATCTACACGTGCATCCCTATGAATGAGGCCATGGAAGTGATCAACCATCTAACTGATCCTGATACCGCTCAGTTAGTTGAGATCTGCCTCACTTCGACCTTTTTCAGTTTTGAAGGTGAGTTCTTTGAGCAAACTTGTGGAGTTGCCATGGGCTCACCCCTATCCCCTGTTGTTGCTAATCTTTTTATGGAGGATTTTGAATCCAAGGCTCTGAACTTAACTCGTCTCCTGCCCAAGCTTTGGAAGCGATATGTGGATGACACTAATGTCATCTAGGCTCACGGCCAAGAGGAGTTAGATCTCTTCTTTGATCATCTCAATAATCAATCCTCAGCCATCAAGTTCACTAAGGAACAAGAAGTCGTTGGGTGCCTCCCGTTCCTTGATATTCTTATCTCTAAGAATGAGGATGGTTCCCTCTCCCACCGAGTGTTTCGCAAGAAAACTCATACGGAGCAGTATCTTCATGTTAGTTCCCACCATTTCCCAACCCAGAAGTTGGGGGTTCTCAACACCCCGGTGACTCATGCCTTAAGGATCTCCGATGAAAGGAGCTTTGAGGAGGAGAAGTCCCATCTCCTTAATGTCTTTGTTGAGAACAGTTATAACAAACATTTGGGACAAAAGGCTTTCCTCAAAGCAACTAAGAATTCGTTATCCAGAAGAAAACTTAAGGAACGGATTCTTGGTGTCCATCTTCCATATGTTCAAGGGACCACGGATAGGATTGCGAGGATTCTTAAGAAGCATAATGTCCCCGCAACCTTTAGACCTCCTAACACCATTCGTAAGTCCCTCAGATCTGTGAAGGATCCTATTGACCCCAAGGACATGAAAGGTGTTTATATTATTCCTTGTTCTTGTGGGACCCCCTATATCAGTGAGACTGGTCGCTCCATTAACCAAAGGATTAGTGAGCACGTATCTGACCTCACGCATATGAGAACCAAGTCTTCCGCTTTAGCAGAGCATGTGGAGAAAACCAATCATCATGTCTGCATCGAAGAAGCTAGTGTGATTGCTAAAGTGTCACAATTCCATCATTGGAAATTTAGGGAAGCCCTTGAGATTGAAAGAAGGCCGAACAATCTCAATAGAGAGGATGGCTGGAAGATCAGTAGTTGTTGGGTCCCAGCCCTCTCCTCCTAGTTGTTTTCTCCCTTAAGTAATTTTTTTTTTTGGTTTTTTTTTTTTGTATGGTAATTTTCTCTAATACTTGAATTCTCTAATATTTATATATTTAAACTCTTTAACTATTAAAATAAAATTAATATATTTATTTTAATATTGTAATTTTCTAATCTTGAACTTCTATTTATTATTTAAACTCTTTGACTATTTAATTTAATTGTAATTAGTTTTATTTTATTTTATATATTATATATATATATATACTATATATATATATATATATATAATATATAGATATTATAATATATAATAAACTAATTTTTACCCTTAATAAACTATTAATTAATATTGTAATTCTCTAGTATTTTTATCAAGATACTCTTTGACTATGAATATGAAGCTTATTTATTTATTTATATGTCCTTTTAGCTTATGTTTTAAAATAGAATTAACTATTTATAGAATATTCTATTTTTAACTTATACAACTAACTAATAATTATATAACCTCTTTGATTTATAATTAATTTATCATTTATTTTTAATTTAAGAATTAAATGTCCTTTAAACTTATATTTAATTAAAATGCATTAACTATCTCTATTACTTGAATTATTTTATGATTATAATATATTAACTCGCTTATTCTAACATATATTTATAATTATAAAATTGTCCATTTATGTTTATTTTAATAAGGAAATTAATAACTAAATTTACTTATTTAAATAAATTATGCCCTTCATAGTCAAACTAGTCGTTTCCTGGTCAAATCTAACTGTTACCATTTTAGCCGTTACCTGATCTGGAAATTTGGTCATTGGATATTCTGCCCGATTTATTTATAATGCATAGCAAGATCTGCTCATTCAACTTGTACTGACGATGAACCACATTGGTTGATTCGAAACGCGTCGACAAAAATATCTCTATGTGATTTTCGCCGAAGATTCTTCTCAAAATTAATATGGATCACAAAAGCCTAAATTCATTAATGGACCAACCTTCATAATAAGTAGTTTATTTTGTTGTAAGTAAAAAATCAGAGAAGAAAAATCCCTAACATAGTATATTATATATTCATAGAGCCAAGCCCTTGTTCTTTCTTAAACACCAATCCAAAAAAAACAGTATTGAAAAGAATTGACTAATGCAAAACCCAAGACCTATGAACAACGAGAAGCTTCCAAACCTGCAGATTTGACATGTGCACAGAATAAAATAATGAGAGAATATTCACTTAACAACGAAATGTAAGAAAATAATTGTTGCAAATATACACATTGTACTAACGTAGTTGTTTGATTCAGCTAAGACTCTTTTCCTTAGTCTGGTAGAGTCTTTTCTCACTATACAATAGTGAAGGGATAGAGGTGCCCAAAGGTGGCCTCTATAATAATTCGATTAATTTCTTGATAATAATGTAATGAAATTACTTCAATGTACTCCTAGCAGGATCCTTCACCTCTTTTTCGCTTAAACAGGCTGCAGTACTAAACCCTTTAGTTCTAATACCACTTGTAACATACACCAAATTTTTTTTCCACAAATTTTACCCAAGTACTGTTACCATCTAAATAACGATCCCTTTCTTTATATTTTATCTATTTAATATTAGCCTTGGACTTTTATGTTTAAGGAATTATGGTTCTACCATGGGATCTTTACATATATTTAACACAAGTTTATTAGCTAGCTCTATGTGGCTCTTGCTTTGGGAATGTTATGAAACCACTTTTATATATCTTGTTTATTATTTGGATGATCAGTCCTCATAATATGCTTAAAAAATATATTAGGCTTATTTGTAATCACGGCTAGAGTCTAATTGATTCTATCGATGACATGTGTACACCACTATAATATTACCTACACTTGCTCATCTCTAATGATTCCATAACCACTTACCAGATAGAATGACCGACAAGAGGATTCATTAAAGGTGTAATTATTATTTGTCAAATCTATGGTTTATATGATTTAGGATTTTTGTTACGGACAACTGAGATGATGGTGTAGAAATTCCTTGTAGATTCAATCTGCTAATTGTAATTTATTAAAACAATAGACTTGAATCTACTTTAGTCATCGGTAGAAAAAATTAAACAATCGCAAAATCACGAAGCATACAAGAGAAAGAATTCAATCAACACATTACACAGTGATTTCTTGGGGAAATCCACAGCTAAACCCCTGCTATATGTATATTGCAATAGTCATAAAATATTACAATATTACAATACTTTTCTCAAGCCCGAGCAACCTTTGCACTATCTCTATCTGTCTCACTGCTTCTTAGGCTGACTATGGCCAACACTTAGCCAATTTCCCAACCATACAAGCTCCTACTTCCTTGTGTTGTTCAATGAGGAATTATGCCCATATTTAATAGGAGTTTTCCTCGATTGGATTGTGCAGTTCCTTTAGGCTCTTCCTCTAACTGCATGCACTATTTGTACAATTTGGATAATTATACAATTGATAGTACTATTTGAATATTAACTATAAATTTATTAGGTTTTTTGAAGGGAAAAATATTTCCTTACTTCTTGTTCGTAAACCCCTGTGATTATAATTTCAACGATCAATGCAAAGATTTTTATTTTATTTTTTATTTTATTTTTATTTATTTTATTTTTTTTCTTCTTATGGTTTCCCTCATCTGGCTATAAGGCCATATTTACCTTTTGAACTAAGTTTACGAAAAAAAAATCATTTATAGTCCATTGTAGTTAGTTAGAGATCTTTCTCTGGAAATTTATGTTTCCCAACAGCCTAGTCTAGTAGCCCTGGGGTTCAGAGGAAAAGTAACTAGAACAATTCTGTTAATCCAAGACTGAAAAACAAGCGTTATAATATATATTATATATATATATATATATATATATATATATATATATATATATATATATATATAATATATATATATATATATATACTTTTCTTTTTGAGCCCAAGGCTACTGGACTAGGCTACTGGGCAACCAACCTAGCCTTTTGCTAACTTGGATTCAAAATTTACTATCCATCTACATATTCTACTTCCCATAGAGACAATATACATACATTGTATTACACAAATAAAAACCATTTACTTTACAGAAAACATATGACCAACAATAGATTAGATTACTAGTCTTTTATGTAATTATTTGCTTCTTTTCAACATTCAACACTATAATTCACACCACAGGTTCATAGGACTTTACTGGTACTATTGTACCTACAGAACAATTGACCGTTTCCTTTTTAATTTCCACTTTTGAAACTTGTTCTACAAAATGTAATTACCATTTCCTTTTAATAACTAAGATTGTAGTTCACTCTACAAAATATACGCTATTGTAATTACATAAATATTACATGTTATGGAAAACAAGAAACACTTATTTGATTTTTTATTTGGTTCAGGCTACCAGAAAATTCACAAAGGAGAAGACCACTCCTCCTGACCAATGAGATTGGAAATCATGTCCATTTCTCCCCCAATCCTTTTCACTTCTAGAATAATAGTTGACAATGACCTAGTAGGGTCTATTCTTAGGTATCAATACTCTACAGTCCAACCTAGAATCTTGCATACTCACAAGTTTGTATTATGGATAACATTGGCCACCCACCAACTCAAGAATACCTTAACTGGAAACGTCCCACCCTTCCTCAACAACGTCCCGTTCAAGGAATCAAATACTCCACAGTCTCCCTTCTTCAGATGCCTTAGGTTTTTTCCTGTCCTACCCCCTGGATTTTGTTCGTAACTAATATGATTTATCTTTGGGGATGGGAGTAACTGTCTAACCATAACATTTAAGTTTCCCAATAGGCTTTCCACAAAGCTCATGATTTACCAAGTTGCTACAGTAAAGTAAATTAAATATTTACTTCTCACAGAGGGGTATTACAAAATTATTTTATATTTTTTCAAGTTAACTTTTATTTAAATTTATTGATATATTATAGTTTAAAATTATTTGATTTTTTCACAAAAAAAGCATAATTTTATTAATTATAATAAAATCACAATTTTTTAGATGTATATATGTATACATTCATCTAATAGATGATATGAGATCTTGCTAAAAATGGGCATATATCCTTACAACATCAGTAATATATAAGCGTATAATTGGTCATATATATATATATATATATATATATATATATATATATATTATATATATATATATAAAAATAAAATAATAATAATAATCATATGCATGTGCATGTATCTATCTAACATATACACCACTGAAAATTGTCAAAAGATGAGAAGCACAAAAACATATAGGCAATAAAACCGGTCTATAAACATAAGATAGTAGTAGCCAAAAAAATAGAGTAGAGGCCGACCTCTCTCTATGGTATTGGTTGCACATCCATGAAAGGTCTGTAAAAATAACCAAAAACAGTACCATTCTGGTACTCTTGTATCATAATTCGGCCCTGATCCAGTCGAAGCCCCTCCTTGGAGAGAACATTTGCCACAATATTGTGCTCCCTGTAAACATGTGTGAATGTAATGTGAGCAATAGCAGATGATAGCATGTGAACCTCAGTGACAAGGGGTAGTATCTAAAGGTTGTGACAGATCTTAGTCTCGTTCATCTATTGGACAGTGAGAAAGAGAGTCTCCATATATGTGTATGGTGTCCAAACCAAGGTCAATAATAAGTGAGATAAGAACTTTCATGGCCATCAATTCAGAATAGTTGTTCAAGCCTTGTCCCAATCTCATGGACAGTTTGAAATAAACCTTGTATTTGAGCATTTGAATTGAGACAAAGAAATCCCTATGTAGGAAGGTGGAAATCAATTGGAAATAGTAACAGTTGATCCCAACCATGGGGTTTGGCAATTTTTTTAGAAAAATAAAGGAAAAATGGGAAGTTAAGTGATTATTATCACACTTAGCCCCTAACAAAGCTATGTATTTTTGTACAATTTTTTCTTTTATTGTGCATTACCCGAAAGGTGGACATGATGGAATGCCTAATGACATCTACATAATTTAATTTTGTTCCTTGTCTATAGGTTGAATAAATTATGATTTTTTCCTTAAGAAAAACCAAAACAAAACAACTATCATTCAAACCAAAACTATATTGTCAATTCAATATGAATAATTAATAGAATAAATAAAAATATTTAATTTAAAATATGTGTTGTATTTTAGAAAAAAATTGTAAAAAACTTCACAAAATCTTACTGTTAAGCCAAATGATACTAATCTAAAATGATGACAACCCTATATCTATAATCCTTATCTAGTAAAGACTAATAAATATACTTAGTAGATCCTTGTTACTTTACCCACTAGTATAGATCCATCTTTTTTTTTTTTTAATATAGTGAATTGATAATGTTAGTTTTTGTAGCAGCAGGTGTGTTCTAGCCTTGAAATTTTGTGGAGAGGCTAGAATGCATGAGATATCCTAGCCTTGAAATTTTGTGGAGAGGCTAGAATGCATGAGATATCCAAAACACAGAAATTGTTTCTGGAAATTCCGTGTAGAAATGACTTAATTAGATTATTAGTAAGTTTTTAAATATTTCCTAAGTCTAAATTTATGGAATATGACTAAATAATTAGAATTGATTAAGTTAAGGTGTGAATGTTCTATAAAATCACACGGATCGACTTCAAGTTAATCCTAGCCATTGATTAAGATCTAATCTTGGTCGTTGAAGTCTCAACAAAGGGTAATGTAAAGTAAATTAAATATTTACCTCTCAGTAATGGTTATTATATGTTCCCCCTTTCAAGCAAAATATTGTCCTCAATGTTTGTTTCTAACCCTTCAAAATAGGCCGAAATATGCTTCACACTTGAAATTTCCATCTTTCCAGGTCGTTCTTTGCATACTAAAGTGCCTTTATTGCACTTTATCCTAATCATAACTTGCTTCTATAGCATGATTTCTCTCCAATTAGGGGTGCATAGAGGTTCAACCTGAAACTCTTTATCTAGTTCAACCTATATTCAAAATCACCAACGTTGTCATTAGTTTTTCCATTACTCCCTATAAACACACACACACACACACACATATATATAATCATTTCAAAATTTATTACAATTGTCATTAGTTGTTATTTATATACCCTAGTAGGGTCATCAACATGCTTTACAATCCCATAAGGGTTAATATCCTGCATTCAATAAGAGTTATCAACTTCACTATGGTTCGTTAACAATAACAATTAATCTATTTACTTACCCAATGGCTATGCCAATTTCCAAGGACTCCATCTTGTTTTTTCCTTGTAAATTTCAGATCATGGAAACACCAATTTTATCTGCACTATTCATATAGTGATATTAAGGTTTTCATAAACTATTTTTCGTACGTTGTCTTGTATGATAGATTGCAATTAATGTAATGTCTTACTGGGTAGCATTACTATCATTTTAGTTTAATTCCAAATGTTACACATGCATTGGTCATATATAAGTAATGACATAGGATAACCTTCCCTACCTGCTACATTCAAGGCACTGATCTTGTTGTCTACTTGTCCAAGTAAACTTAGTTATGCCAATCCTGGGCTATTTGCTTTTTCCCTTTGAGTGCAAGCTAGGAGAAATTCTTCAATTTACTCCATAGTAATCATACTTATTTGCATTGTTATTATATAATAAAAAAATTAATATTAAGGAAGATTTCCTTACCTTATTCTCATGATGTCTCGCAACAAAGCTTCGAGGATTTTAACATGCACCAATATTTCCACCATCTCAGTTTATTATAAAGCCTAAGTATTCCAATTTGACTCTAATATAAATGTTGATTCTCAAGTATTACATTGCCTTCCCAAAAATTTTTTCATGCTACTATAGCAATTAACTTAACTAACTACTATTACAAAACTTTTATAAAAAGAAGACTTAGCCATTCACATCATCTCTAGCCTTTCATAATGCATTTCCATAAGATTTTTCACCTTAGGCATGTGCAAACATACAATTGGATGCTGATATTGATCACCAATTATTTTCCTACAGGCATATGTCAAATTTGACATAGCTTCATTGCATCTTAGAAAGCATTCATGGAGCCTTCAACACTGTGCCTTGACTCACAAAAAGCTACATAGGACATCATTGCCGCTGTGATGACATCTTGTAAGAGTGTAATAGGCATATCCAAACTTTTAGGTATGTCTAGAAAAATTGACAAAGTGATTGAGTCAAACAGGTATGATTTCCAACATAACTAAACAAAATTCTATATACTATTGAGGTATAGGTAGCAGCCTACTTAGCATTAATATCCTGATCAATTTGCATTTACACATTAATAAATGCATGGGTAGTATATATTCCAAGCACGCCACATTACCATATCTAGGCATTTACTATTCTAAGATATTAAACATGTCAAAACCCATAAACCCATAAGTTTGGTTTTAAGTGTCCTCCTCATATGTGTAGAATAATCTTTCAATGGATAGAATATCACTTAACATATTCTCCTGGAAAGTTGAACCGTTAATCTTCATCCAAGGATATTAATTGAGTTTCTATGGATGAGATGTATGTAGAACATCTCCAAGTCACTTGAATAATTTCATTAACCTAAAGTTAGGAGTTAGCACTCCACTCAAGGAACTTAACTCCTAGATATACATGGCATCATGTGAACTGGCATCTGCTATTCTATTAGACATATCAAAGTTTAGTCTCAATAACTGTCACTGAAGTTAAGCATGAGAGGGGCTTCATTTATTGTATCTTGTGTTTATCCATTGGAGTTTGAATATGGAATTCAATAAAGAATATAACTTGCATTAAGCATTCAACCTTTGGGACAAAGCTAAGTACTCATGCCTCAAGACATAAGGCTTTCCAAGTTCTATTGGAATGGATGTAGATATAGAGAAATATCTTGTCTTTTGTTGTGCAATCAATCATGCGACTAAATATTGATTATGTTGCTTGTTAAGAGATGAGGAAAGAACCTATAATAATGTCTACAGATGACCAAAATAGATCAATAGGACTATGAAATCAACATATAACGATAATAATTACCCCTAGTTTCTCCAAAATAGTTTAAAAAGTAGGTTAATGAAAGAAAGCTATTTCACTGAAGGTCCATCCCTCATTCCATAGAGAAACAAGGAAATACAAATAAGAAATGACGCATCGTATCAGACTTTTAATTAACGATATCTATTGTTGGGCACAATCACCTACCCATCAAACATTGTATCCCTACGTTGAACCCTAATGATCCCCTTGTAAAATCCTACATGAGACTTCCTCATTTTATAACATTTTCGATATAGCAAAAAGATAAATCAAATTATAATGATTTTCTTTGATGACCTTTATCAATCACTCAAAAACAGGGAAAACAAAAAAATGACATAATTTTGCCTGGCCCTACCTTGGAAAGTAAGTGCTTTCTCCCATGAAAGGATCTTTTGGATCAAAGCACTTGTTATTTAGAAAAATGAAAGATGTCCAAGAAAAATGATTCAATATGGTGAAGATAAAGGAGAGCATGATTATCATTAGAAAGCATTGGTGTGATCACCTCCAGTTTAGGATTCTGCGGATGGAAATAATATGGTGACACATTTCAATGAGGTGCATCAAATGATGTGCCCTCGTTGCCTTGTTTTCACAAGAGTACAATAGACAACATTATAAAACACAGAAAAATACTAGGGACCTTCATGTTTAGTTATGATAGGTAGGGTACATGGTATGATTTTCTAGTTGTGTTTAACCATTACTCTCCTAAATCAATACCACAAAACTATATAAACCAATTACCACTTGGTATCCCATCAGAATTTTACAATTATTGTTCCTTGTTCTTACTTAGGTCAAATATGCCCCACGTGCTCCCATGTTGATGTGATTTATATACAAATATGATTTGCACCAATCGCCTTAATCAATGCTTCAAAAACAAAGATATTTTATCACTTGTCAAAAACCCCATCAATTTTCAGTTATGTATGCTTTGTTTGCAATTTCTCTAGCATGAGCATTATGACTATTTTCCCTCCTCCTTGCATCCCAAAAACCTTTCTCTCCTTCTTTAATAGTTGGGTTATGGAGAGGGAAAAAGTAGCATATATGCCATATTCATGACAAGACCGACACTGAAATATTTTCCTAATCTAAAACCTGTACTGACGTAAAATCGTTGAATTTAAGTGGAAGCCCTTTACGGAGATCCATTTCCACACATCATAGTACAAGACATGTTATCATGGGAGGTTGCATTGCCATGTACTTTATTAGTTAATTTCCAATACTCTTTAACATTGATTCATACCAAAAATGTGTTAACAAATTGGGGAGTTTAACTCAAACTGACATAATTTCAAATTTTTCTATGAACGGATTGAAATTTTTATGACATGGTTTCAACCGACGTTTTCCTTCACATTTAACATGGACTGACCTTCATAATAAGTAGTTTATTTTTTTGTAAGTCAAAAATCAGAGTAGAGAAATCCCTAACATAGTATATTATATATTCATAGAGCCAAGCCTCTGTTTTTTTAAACACCAATCCAAAAAAAACAATACTGAAAAGAATTGATAATTTAAAACCCAAGACCTATGGACAACGATAAGCTTCCAAACTTGTAGATTTGACATGTGCACAAAAGAAAATAATGAGAGAACATTCACATAACAATGAAATGTAAGAAAATAATTGTTGCAAATATACACATTGTACCAACGTAGTTGTTTGACTCAACTAAGACTCTTTTCCTTAGTCTAGTAGAGTCTTTTCTCACTATACAATAGTGAAGGAATAAAGGTGCCCAAAGGTGGACTCTATGATAATTCGATTAGTTTCTTGATAATAGTGTAATGAAATTACTTCAATGTACTCCTAGCAGGATTCTTCACCTCTTTTTCCCTTAAACACGCTGCAATACTAAACTCTTTAGCTCTAATACCACTTGTAACATACACCATAATTTTTTTTCACAAATTTTACCCTACTGTAACCATGTAAATAACGATCCCTTTCTTTATATTATATGTGTTTAGTGTTATCATTGGACTTTTATGTTTAAGGAATTATGGTTTTACCATGGGACCTTTACATATATTTAACACAAGTTTATTAGCTAGCCCTATGTGGCTCTTGCTTTGGGAAATGTTATGAAACCACTTTTATATATCTTGTTTATTATTTAGATGATCAATCCTCATAATATGCTTAAAAAATATATTAGGCTTATTTTCAATCATGGCTAGAGTCTAATTTATTATATCGATGACATGTGTACAACACTGTAATACTACCTACACTTGCTCGTCTCTAATGATTCCATAACCACCTACCAGATAGAATGATCAGAAAGAGAATTCATTAAGGGTGTAATTATTATTTGTCAGATCTATGGTTTATATGACTTAGGATTTTTGTTACGGACGACTAAGATGCGGGGTTAATGGTGTAGAAATTCCTTGTAGATTCAATCTGCTAATTGTAATTTACTAAAACGATAGACTTGAATCTACTCTATTCATTGGAGGAAAAAATTAAACTATCGTGAAATCACGAAGCATACAAGAGAAGGAATTCAATCAACACATTACACAATGATTTCTTGGGGAAAGCCACGGCGAAAAACCCATGCTATATGTATATTGCAATAGTCAGCAAATATTAGAATATTAGAATACTTTGGTTAAGCCCGAGCAACCTTTGCACTATCTCTATCTGTCTCACTGCTTCTTAGGCTGACTATGGCCAACATTTAGCCAATTTCCTAGCCTTACAAGCTCCTACTTCCTTGCGTTGTTCAATGAGGAATTATGCCCATATTTAATAGGAATTTTCCTCGATTGGATTGTGCAGTTCCTTTAGGCTCTTCCTCTAACTGCATGCACCATTTGTACAATTTGGATAATTATACAATTAATAGTACACTTCCCTTGAACTCCAATCTCAACTAGGTAACTCTCAAATCTAACATGCATGAGTTATTTAATGTTGAATTATGAGTTAACTAGTTGAACACATGAAGCAACACCCCACTGTTAGACCTCCTACTAGTTCCTCCATCAGTTGGAACTAATTTAACTAACTTTAACTTAGTTAAATTGAATTAATTAATTACAACTCAAAATAAACTCAACCAAGGCTCCTATAAACTAGGAGACACTCTACATGACTCAAGTTAGATCCTCAACTCAAATAACTGAACCAACTAAGTAAAATTAACTTAGTTAACTCGTACAAGTTGTCTTGTGATGTAGAATTACAAATTTTCTCCTAATTTAATTCAAGGACAAAATTAATTTAGGAATTTCTTGCTGCATTTTCAACATGTGGTCATGGGTGTAACCACCTCCTAACCTAACTCTCTGCAGTTCCATTCAGACCTTGCCTCTAAGGAGCAAATCTTTGTGTGGTTGAGTGTTTTAGTTGCAGATACTTGTGGTATGTTTGTATGCAGTGCGCCCTTCACCAAATCAAACCTTTTTTATGGTTTTTTTGTATGGTTGTGGTTATTTATCTAGATCAATGCTAGTTTCTTCATATTTGTTCTCATTGTAATATGTTGGTTTATTTATATCACAAGTCTGTAAAGAGGGTTAATTCATCGGGGTTGACTGAAGGTATAAGGGTTATGACAGTCTTTGGACTTCGTTTCCTCTGTAGTTCCATTCTTGGTTGCTTTTCTAGGCATAGTATGCATGGGTTCAAAACCCTTTTCAATTATCACTAGTTTGGAGTATGATAAGGCTCAATAATTTTTTTCTAGTGTTACATTATCCAGGTAAACTCATCTCTTCTCCTAGAGTTTGGTTCTTTCTGCTCTTCCGGTAATTACTTTTGGCATTTCCTCTAATATTTTGAATCCTGTGTAGGGTATGGGAAGAATTTCTTCTTATAAGGAAATTTCCTAAGGTAGACCGTGACCCATATTCCCCCTTATATTCCCCCTTTTTTTTTAGTACCCTTAACCACATGAATGGTATTGGAAATTTTAACAAGATCTTTGTCCCCTTGTAGGTAAGGATTTTGCAACATCACGCAAGGTTACTAGTATAACTTTACGAACAACATTCTCCAAGTTCTCTTTAATTTCGTCTATACTCCTATTATATGCAGGTGTTCATTCCTATCTCACTTAAAATACCATACCCAGAGGGTTTCTGAACAGATTTTATTAATGGTTAATGGAAATGACCCATTGCACTCCCATTTGATATTAGTTACCATATGTAAAGAATTATTGTTGTTATTACTTTGAGGGCACACTTCCCTAATTAAACATTGTTTAGTTGGAGAATTTACTCAATAGGTTAACAAAATGCGTTCATGGTTGTTATGAACAAAATATTCCATTTTGATATATATACATATAATGGTTATGGTACTTAAATGGATGTTTATTGAGTTTATTTCAATATTTACTATAAATTTATTAGGTTTTTTGAAGGGAAAAATATTTCCTTTCTTCTTGTTCATAAACCCCTGTAATTATAATTTCAACGCTCACTGCAAATCATTTTTTTATTTTTTTTTCGTTCATGGTTTCCCTCATTTGGCTATAAGGCCATATTCACCTTTTGAACTAAGTTTATGGAAAATAAAAATCATTTATAATCCATTGTAGTTATCAGAGATCTTTCTCTTGGAAATTTATGTTTCCTAACAGCCTAGTCTAGTAGCCCTGGGGTTAAGAAGAAAAGTAACTAGAACAATTTTGTTAATCCAAGATTGAAAACAAGCATTATAGTTACTTGAAATATATATATATATATATATATATACATACATACATACATACATACACAACACCACACACACACACACACACACACACACATATATATATTTCAATTAACTATAAAGCCTTTTTTCAGTCTTGGATTAACAAAATTGTTCTAGTTACTTTTCTTTGGAACCGCAGGGCTACTAGACTAGGTTATTGGGCAACCAGCCTAGCCTTTTGCTAACCTAGGTTTAAAATTTACTATCCATCTACATATTCTACTTCCCATAGAGACAATATACATACAACATATTACACAGACAAAATCCATTTCCTTTACATAAAACATATGACTAGCAATAGATTAGGTTTCTTGTCTTTTCTGTAATTATTTGCTTCTTTTCAACATTCAACACTATAATTCACACCACAGGTTCACAGGAATTTACTGGTACTATTGTACCTATAGAATGATTGACCATTTCCTTTTTAATTTCCACTTTTGAAACTTGTTCTACAAAATGTAATTACCATCTCCTTTTAATAACTAAGATTGTAGGTCACTTTACAAAATATACGCTATTGCAATTACATAAATATTACATGTTATGGAAACCAAGAAACACTTATTTGATTTCGTTTAGGCTACCAGGAAATTTCACAGAGGAGAAGACCACTCCTCCCAACCAATGAGAATGGGAATCATGTCCATTTCTCCCCCCAATCCTTTTCACTTCCAGAATAGTAGTTGACAATGACCTAGCAGGGTCTATTCTTAGGTATCAAGACTCTACAGTCCAACCTAGAATCTTGCATACTCACAAGTTTATATTATGGATAACACTGGCCACCCACCAGCTCAAGAATACCCTAACTGGAAACGTTCCGCCCTTCCTCTACAACGTCTTGTTTAAGGAATCAGATACTCCCCAGTCTCCCTTCTTCAAATGCCTTGGGTATTTTCCTCTCCTACCCCCCTCGATTTTGTTTGTAACTAATATGATTTATGTTTGGGTATGGGAGTAACTGTCTAACTATTTTGGTAAATGACAATTTTCATCTAGGGTCTTTTCCCTGTAAATTCCATCCCTTGCCACAACTAACTTTTAAATAAAATTAAATACTTTAACATTTAAATTTCCCAATATGCTTTCCATGTAGCCCATGATTTACCAAGTTGCTACAGTGAAGTAAATTAAATATTTACTTCTCACCGAGGGGTATTACAAAATTATTTTATATTTTTTCAAATTAACTTTTATTTAAATTTATTGATATATTATAGTTAATAAAAAAAAAAAAAAAAAAAAAAAAAAAAAAAAAAAAAAAAAAAAAAAAAAAAAAAAAAAAAAAAAAACATAATTTTATAATTTAATAAAAATCACATTTTTTAGATGTATATATGTATACATTCATCTAATAGATCATATGATATTTTGCTAAAATTGGCATAATAGCCTTACAATATCAGTAATATATAAGCGTATAATTGTTCTATTATTAAAAAAAAAAAAAAAAATGTTATATGCATGTGCATGTATCTATCTAACATATACACTGCTGAAAATTTTCAAAAGATGAGAAGCATAAAAAAATATAGGAGTCTATAAACATAAGATAGTAGTAGCCAAAAAAATAGAGTAGAGGTCAACCTCTCTCTATGGCATTGGTTGCGCATCCATGAAAGGTCTGTAATAATAACCAAAAAAAGTACCATTCTGATACTCTTGTATCATAATTCGGTCCTGATCCAGTTGAAGCCCCTCCTTGGAGATAATGTCTGTCACAATATTGTGCTCCCTGTAAACATGTGTGAATGTATTGTGAGCAATAGCAAATGATAGCATGTGAACCTCAGTGACAAGGAGCAATATCTGAAGGTTGTGATAGATTTGAGTCGTTCATCCATTGGACAGTGAGAAAGAGAGTCTCCATATATGTGTATAGTGTCCAAACCAAGGTCATTAATATGTGAGATAAGAAATTTCATGGCCATCAGTTCAGAATAGTTGTTCAAGCCTTGTCCCGATCTCATGGACAGTTTGAAGTAGTGTTGTTCAGTTAAATATAGTGCAACAACTCCCCTATAATCATGTGTGTCGCCTTGTGAGGCACCATCAAAGAATGCCTGTGGAGTATTTATGTTGATCCTCAACTCTTTGATTAGCCTAGGCCTCTTATAGTTTTTTTGTGTAGGAAGTAATGCCATAAGTGCAAGTGTTCTGGTTGCTGTGAGCTTTATTGGTATGAAAGTATCCTTGAAGATGGCTTGATTCCGAGCCAGCCATATTCCCCATCAACAAATAAGGGGAAGACATAATTTGTCTTGTATAGTATATTTTTGTGACCAGATGATCCAAGTTTCTTTGAAAGTGTCACCTTTCGTCCAAGCATAACGTGGCTCTAGAAAACTGGAAAATATCGACCATACATCCTTACAATATGTGTAGTGCTTGAAGAGGTGTAAGATGTTTTCTCCCTATCCTCTGCATAACAAGCAAATACCAGGGCCTTCTTTGGAGCGGCATTGTAGGATGTCCTAGGTAGGTGCTTTGTTCATGAGCAAGCACCACATGAAAAGTTTATTTTTTGATGGACATTGTATTTTCCATAAACTATTCCACCATTTTTCTCGTTTTTCAGGGACTATGTTTTCAATCAAGTGTAGATAGCCTTGCCGCGGAGTGTATGTTCCATTGGTTGAGTGTTGCCATATTAATTCATCTTGATCTTCAGAGAGTCGAATGTGAGCATTAGATAGAGAATTGATGTAAAGATTCCAATCTTGTAGATGACCCCCTGCCAAGTGTAATTGTGCACTAGGTATCCAGGTCTGTGGGAGGAGAAGATTTTGATCGTGGACCCTAATCTATCTAAATAAAATAAACCTTGATTTCTCAAAGAATATGTGAGTTCATCTTGGAGTCTATAGTTGTCAGTGCCACCCACCCAAGG
Organism: Pinus taeda; assembly: GCA_000404065.3. Lineage (NCBI taxonomy): Eukaryota > Viridiplantae > Streptophyta > Pinopsida > Pinales > Pinaceae > Pinus > Pinus taeda. The sequence goes on along the minus strand of APFE030907098.1, from coordinate 7,589 downwards.
ATCAAGATCAATATGGAAGCAATCACCTCTTCCAACATTTCGGCTAGGCCTTATGAAATCACAGGGAATGAGTTGTTCACTGCTTTCCAAATAGTAGAACAATTGTGGTTGGACTTGTTAGGAGAGTGTATCCAACCTTCTAGGGATAATGGATATATTTATTTTTTGTAAACAATCGTAGCCCATAGTTGATTGGTCGTAATAGTTCTCCACTACACTTTAGTTGTCAAAGCTTCTGCAAATAGAGATAATTTTTTCAAACCCCATCCGTCCCATACCTTAGGTAGAGCAATTTGATCCCATTTAACTCAGGGAAAAGCATGTACTCCCGAGCATCCTTCCCATAGGAAATTGTAGCAAAGTTGTTTTATGCATGTGAAAGCGCCTTTCAAAACCCAAGAGAGAGAGATCCAGTAGGCCAATATAGCTTCCAAAATAGATTTAATGAGGACAAGGCATACAACTCGAGAGAGCTATCAAAAACCCCAATTTTTAATTCTTTTCTCCATTATGGAAAGTAGCCACTCCCTGTCAAAGTTCAGATAGTCATTGGGTTTCAGAAGGAAGCCCAAATATTTGAGACCTTGATCCATAAGAGACATGATAAAAGGAAAAGTATTTCGACAATAATGAAGTTCATAAAAAAAGTAGTGAGAGTAGACTTAAGATGATTGGTGATCATACTTGTAGCATCTCCAAAGAGTTTGAGAGCCTCATAAATAGTAGAGTCGTCTCTGTGAGTCCCATTGCAAAAAATAAGCATATCGTTGATGAAAATTAAATGGGTGATGGAGCAACCTTTAGCCACTGAAATACCAGAAAGTAACCCTCTCCTTTTTAAATCAACAAGAGTTTGGTTCACACCTTTGGCCACAACAAGGAAGATTAAAGGTGAGAGTAGGCAACACTATCGTAGGCCTCTTTCTGCCTTGAAAAAAGGTGAAGCAGATCCATTGATAAGAACAACATATGAAATTGTGGAGATACGGCTCATGATCCAACAAATGCAATCCAATGAAAAACCAAATTGTGTGAGCATAAGTTTGATATATGTCCAACTGGCCCAATCAAATGCTTTGGATCGATCCATTTTGAGGATGGCTCCTTTGAGTTTCTTCAGTTTGATATTGTGTAGTCCTTCCTGCACAACCCCTATTGCTTTGTGGATTTGTTTTCCTTTCTAAAACGCAAATTTTTCTGATGATATGCTTCGAGAGAGAATAGGTTTCAGTCTATTTTCTATGATATTGGATATGACCTTGTATATGCAGTTGCAGAGAGAGATAGGATGATATTCGTCGAAAGTACATGGGTCATCTGTCTTAGGTATGACTTTTTTCCTTTTGTGTCTTTTTGAGAACCAAAAGAAGTTAATCCTTGGTGATAAGAGCCATCATATTATCAGTGTCATCCTCCAGGGTGTAATGGGGAAAAAGAAAAGTTGTGCGAACCACTTCAACAATAGGTGTGCCTGGTGGGTCTTTGAAGAGGTTCTGAAAATGGTCTCTACCAAGGCCAACAAGTTTTTCAAAGCAGGTATGTTGTTGTCCTACCTGGTCAAGTAGACCCCAGATAATATTGTTATTCTTGTGTCCTGTGCAATAGTTATGTAATAATTTGGTGTTATCATCCCCTTTTTCCAGTCGAATAACTTTTCTTTTCAATCTCCAAGTGGCTTCATGTTCTGCCAAAATAGTAGTTTTCCTCATCTCTAGGTGAAGTAGGTGATCTGTGGTTACCACAAATTCATAGCATTCCGAAATGGTTTTAGGGATAGTTGATAGTTCCTTCTCAATTGTCAGGAGCTCCAACTGTTCCTCTGATCTTTTCTTTGCCGACCATTTGTTAGTAGCTTGTTTGACCTTTTTTAGATTATGAGCGAACTGGGTAACAATTGAATTTCCCATATGAGGATCAAAAGGTCTCAAAGTGTTTTGGACCAAAGTAGTGAAATCCTGGTCCTTGAGCCATCCATCATTAAGTTTGAAGGAGCTAGGGGGTTTGTAACCCGGATGTTTGATTTCCAGATAGATCAGAGAGTGGTTTGATCCACCCCCTATGCCAATTGGGGCATCAGTGGAAGATCCAGTATCAAACATTTCACCAAGGGGAATATGTCCAATCCTTTCGTGATACTCTCAAGATTAGTTCTTTTGTTCCTCCAAGTAGCTTTTTTCTTAAGGGGTGCCAAATCTAGGAGATGATGATCCAGTATAAACTGTGAGAAATAATGAGAATGTGGGTTAGCCTATGCATTATCTCCCCAGATTTATGAGTGACCTATAGAGAAATTTAGGTCACCACCAATTATGAGATTGTGAGTCGAGATTGAGAAGTGTCCCGAGAGAGTGTCTTGGATAGGTAGCTTGTCATGGGTGGGTCGATAAATGTTAAGCACCAAAAATTCCTTATCCAGGTCAATATCGTAGCAAGGAGGCTAATAATGGATGGAGAACCCCATAAGGATAAGGGTTTGATTAAACGAGTGAGCCATCTTGTCGTCAGACCTCCTGAACGTACCGAAGCATCGAGAAGAGATAAATCCCATCCCGGGAGAAGTCTATGGAGACAAGGTTCAATGAAAGAACCCAATCCCATGGTTTCTTATAACAAAAGTATGGAAGCATTGTTGGTGACCACTAGGTGCTTGATGGCCAGTTACTCCATAGGATTGGACAACCCTCTACAGTTGAGGAACAAAATGATCATTGAGTAACCCTAGTTAGGGTTTGAATTTCTCTAAGAACCCCAGTAATCAAATGTTGTTTCCTGGTTGTTGCTTCTAGGATTGCTTTGTTATGATCCATGGAAAGGTGTGACTTGCAGCCCCGCCCTTTTTCCGAACCAATGGGAGGTTGATGGCGAAAGAGACCCCCAGATGAGTGTCAGAGAGTGGAGGGAGTACTAGTGCAGAAAAAGTAGTGGTTTCCATGAGAGCTAGAATCAGAAGATTCCCCTTCAAGGGTAGTGACTATGGAGGGAGTATGGAGGGGATCGACACGGGGAACGGTACAAATGATGTTTGAAGATGGGGGTCATGAACAAAAATAAGTGGGACAACTAACGGATCATAACCCCATTGAGAACATGTATACCCATGAGAACAATCAATAACAATTATATGCAAGTTAGGAGGGATAGAGGAGATAGTACTCAGATTCGTATCTGTGGGTTCTTCCTCGTCCTCTAGAATTATTATGGGAGCCCCAGGAGTATCAATAGTCAGTGCTAGCTTAGGTAATGGAACCTCCAAGGATGAGTGGATCAGAGTCAAGTCCACACATGCAGAGAAACCCACTAATGAAATTGGAGTAGTGGGGTTTATGAGAATCTCAAGTAAGCCCCTAGAAGTCCTTCAATGATGATGAGAGGGCATGGAGAATTGATTTCCAACATGTCCCTGTTTGCCTCTATAGCTCAGTCTCCAGTCCTCAATGTTGTGTCCATGGGCGTGACATTTACAACATTTAAAGGGAATACCCTCGTAGTCCAGTATCTGGTGTGTGTGAATGCCTGCCTGTATAATAATAATTTCATCCCAAAGGCCCCCTCTAATTTCCAACTCAACAAGTATGTGGGTTATCTTCATATTGGAACCCATGAGGAAAGAAAGATCCACATCCAAGCAAGTGTTGAGATGGTTGTCAATGGCCATGAGGGTGTCTTCATCCCAAAATTGTAATTTAAGGTCGGGTAATTTGACTTAAATAGATGCCTTGTTTACTCACTCTTGCATGGGGTCAAAGAGGGGAGTCCATTTCTTTAGGATAACTTGTGTGGAGTCGAGATTCTGTAACCTTGATAAAGATCACTCAGCGACCTCACTCGATTCGAAAATGATAACGAACCATCCCTGGACCATGGCTTTTATGGTCAGTAGTAGGCAGATAAAAAGGCCACAAGCATTGGTAGCCCATTGTTGAAGTGTCTGATTGTTGAAACATAGGCCCCACACATGACCCACCAGAGTCGGTTATGAGTATATAGCCACCAGTTGTAGAGGAACATCAGTGTCAACTATCATTGAGGTGGGGTCTCTTCGTAAATGTACAAAGGTGTTGCGCCTTCTTGGGACTAAAGGAGGATGGGGTACAGTGGCAATGATAGAGGATGAGGGTTGGGTGAGGGAGCCAAGAGTAAAGGGAAAGGTATGAGGTAGAGGAAGGGTTAGGTACGGTGATAGAGGAGCCGAAAAAATAGATGAGGAGTCTGGGAAGAAAGCGGGAGAGTAATGACTAGTGGGTTTAAAGTAGTGTCAGAGGTTGTATGTGATGGGGTCAATGATCTAATGGAGTGTAAGAGGCGGAGAGTGCGAAGATGGAGAGAGTAGAGGAGATGAACCAATTAATATCTCAGTGTAGGAAGCGAGGGGGATTATACAAACTGAGAGGTGTTTGTATGTGACTGCGAGGGTTCGACGGGAGAGGATAACAGAGGAAGTGGGTGTGAGGCAAAAAAGGCACATGATCTCAATACCTCAAAGGTGGCTTATGTATTCTCATATGGGTCTAACAAACCTTGGGGTGACATAATGGACCCCAACAGTTTTGGCCCATCTGAAGAAAGAGCCGGTGAAGTGGATGAAACCCTAGAAAACGGTCTAGGCTCTAATAAATACTTAAAGCCATGACAAAATGAGGAGTCTACTGTCAACTAGGAGGAGACTGTCACTAGGAAGAATATACCCTCATTGATAAATGGGTCCTCCAAATTATCCAGAAGTATATCCTCATAGTCCTTGATCCGAACTTAAACATGAACGCAACAAATTACATATATAACCATAAATACAAAGATGCAGCAGAAATAACACTTCATTTCAATAATATCAAATACTAAAACATGCTTACAAATAGAATGGAAATAAGACTAGCTTAGGAGATGGTAGCTTATCTCTAAGAAGAGATGTGGTGGCTACATGCCTCTAAACTATGTTACAATGAGGCTTGAAGGCTTATTTATTATTGAGAAACAATGGAAAACCCTAAACATCCAAAAACCTAACCCTAGGAGATGAAGCACCAAAACTATGGGCTCTGTTTGGGTAAATTGGTAAATCAACTTCCCAGGGTCGAAATTTTGGCACACGATCTTTGTTTGACATGGATCCATGTTGGCCTTGGTTTTCCCCAAAAAACATCGTTTAGGGCCTCAAAACGACTCTGGAAGTTCAGGTCCCAAAAAATTGCCAGAAATAGTAAAGTGTGTTACAACTAAGGAAACTGGAAAACTGAAAGAGACAGTGGTGGGGGTCCAAGTGGAATAGGCGGGTGGCC